>WNYC01000060.1:0-245459 GCA_021396375.1 Sporothrix mexicana | reverse complement strand
TTCCCCATGAGGGTTCTGCCTAGCTAGTCGCCAATAGTCAGGACTGACTGAGAAAGGCGGATAATAATAATAATAATGATAGGAAAAGCAAAATGCAAATATCAGCCTATGCAAACCACCCGCCAAATGATGTAAAAAGGAATGTGAACCCAGCCTTCCCCGTATGTGCAGGAACAAATCCGGTGTGTTTCCCTTAGTAAATCCATAAATATGCTGGCCCCACCACCCGCGATGCAAATGTGATACAAAGAAAAAAGAGAAGAAATGATGCTCTAGACATGTCGTGAAAGACACGACAGTGGCAAAGAGTAAGACGAGACATAAGTCATGATCAGATCATAAATCATAGATGATCGTAGTCGCAACGACGATGCACTTAGCAGGTCATCTTGTACGAGTTCCAGACACCGTTCTGGCAGACGTTGGTCGGGACAACGACCGGGGAGACGGTGCAAGCATCGTCGGCAAAGATTTCGACTAACTGGTCAGCACTTAATGAAACACAGAGGGATACAGGGTACAGGAACCTACGAGTGCAGGCGTTGTCGGCGACGATAAGGGAGCCGATGGGGTCGACAAAATGCAGGCACTGGCCGGACGAGGACAGCTCCAGGGTGTAGACGCCCTGGTTCTGCTCGGAGCAGCCCGAGACGCCAAAGGTGCGGAAGTCAAGCTCGTGGGGGTCCTGGCGGACGACCTTGACGTTGTTGTTGCCGGCGGCAGCGGGAGCGGCAAAGGCGGTCTGGGCAAAGGCCAGGACGGCGGTGACAGCGGCGGCAGACGAGAAGTACATTTTGATTACGGTTGTGGTGGTAAAGACAAATATGTCGTTGATATAATGTTGGTGATGGTAAAAGTGGTGAGAATGAGAGTAGTAGTTGTTGTGGTTGTTGTGATGTTGTGATGTTGAGATGTGAGTGATGAGGATGAAAATGAAAAGTTATTGATGTCGAGGAGAGAGACCAACCCGGCTTATATAGAAATTGCTTCCTCGATATATCAAGGACCCTTTTGCGTATTTTGCCTCTTCGTGGAAGCCTCGGGATCGATTGTTGGCGATTGTGTATCCCCGCTTCCTGTTGTTGGTTTCTTTGGTTTCTTTTGCTGGTTAGTTGTCTCCGCCTCGTCGATTCTCGTTTCTCGTTTACGATTTTCTCTCTCTTCCTTACCCGGCTGCTACGTTGTCGTTCGTATGACTCTCCGTAAAGGTAAATGTGACAACAAGATTAAAAATAAATCAGACATTAATACAATAAAACCCGAACAGAAATAAAACAGTCGAAGCACAAACAGGGAATCCGGGCTCACCAGTATGCATCCTTCTTTCGTATCCTGATGTTGATCACCAGCTAGAATTAACACAGCCCTACCATTGGACGGCGGCGATCTCCACTGCCCATCTTCTTACAGTCTTTTTTACTCTTTTCGCACTTACACCCTGCTTTTACTCCCGTTTCTTTGTATTCATTGTCCATGAGCCCTTCTTCTTGTGTAGCCTGGCGACCGGCCTCTCGTTTCTCTTTGTTTGGCTCCGTCTGCACACTACAGCTCACCTCAGCCACGTTCTTGCTTGTTTTCTCGGGATCTTTTGCTGCTTTTCTCGTATCTTTCAGTGTACTGTCTATTTCGACAAGTTCTGTGTTCTCATGTACTCAGGGTACTCTCTATGCTCTCTGTGCACTCTGTATCCTCGGGCGGTCCGTTGTCGTACATGCATGCACTGTGCCCTTCTCTCGTCCCTCTTCTGGACTCAATCAAATATATTGGTCTCTCAAATATCGGTTCCAGAGTACGACGTACGTGCATAGTGTTTTGTTCCGCACAGCAAACGGAAATGAACGGGTATTGCCTATTCTTTGTCCCGTCCCAGCCGTGTCCCTTTTCCGCGGTCTTGTCTTCAATGTTTTCTTGTGTCCCCTCAAGTTCAAGCCCCAAGAGCCTCAGCTACCAGAAGCATGTTTTCGACAAACCACTGTCCCTAGACTGTGTCTTGTGCAAAGTACGACGTTGTCTTATTTGACTTCTGTTTCCATCACACATGGCCTGACCGAGGCCCTCACACGTCACTCAAGAGCTAGCAAAGGAAGAATCAAGTCGACAATTGTCAATATGTACAGACAGTCGGCATCTGAGCCTTCTGCAGATCAACGGGAGACAGGCCAACCAGAGTACTGGGTCGGTCTTCCACGGCTCTCATCGTCCTCTTTTCACTCTTCTTACTCTTTCTTTTGTCCGCTGGCCATGCATAAAACATGTTTTGTTCTCTCGTCTTGAGAAATACGAGATAGCTCACCATGGATAACCATGGACGTGACGACAGCTTCACCGTCCGAGATCACAACAAAATACACGGCAGGATCTGCAAATTCAATCCGAGCCTCCGTTCTTCTTGAAAGCAGTGGAGTGTTGCGGCCAACAAGGCGGTGGCTTTGTCCGCTGCCAAAGAGGCGACTTTAGAGAAATCGGCACTATCGGTGAACGATTAGAGATGCCCCAGTGAGAAATTGTCGAGAGATGACTTGGCAGACGTCAAAAAGCTGGAGTTTAGTCCGGGGCATAGACATGAGGAATCAACAGTCAGCTGAGAGAAGACGGCACAGATCCAATTGTAAACATCAAAATAGAAGGGACGCTACGTTTCAAGTACATGTACATTTATTCAAAGGCTTTCTGCCTGTTGTGAACTTGCGCCTCAATCCATAAGATGTGTCGTGTTAAACAGGCTTTTAAAAAGCTTAAACTTTCTTATTCTTCGTTTTCGTTGCGTTTTTGTCCTCTCTTTGCAAAAGTCGACGCCGATCGGTCAGATGCACCCTCGCACCCTTACAAGGCTAACGCCCAAATCTCACAGCTAGACTGCGAAAACGAGGAGATCGACAAGCTGACGACGGCAAAGTGCCAAAATCTACTCCAGCTGTCAACCAGCCCACCGAGAATGTCAGTTTGCCAAGCTCTGTCCGCAGTTCGGACTGCGAGGCTGTCTTCTGTTTGGAGGCTTGGAGAGTCATGTATTTTTTTATTCTTTCTTCTTACCTCTGTGGGGATTTTAGAGACACAGAATACGATGCCAAACGTAACCCTGTGTCCGGGGACATGCCGCTCTTGCATGCGTGATGCATATTCAAAAGCATTCTTACGAGGTAGAAGCCATCTCTTGCTTCTCTTCATTTTCTACTCAGTTTCCCGTTTTCCATCCCTCCCACCCTTATGTCCCCTCCATCCGCCTCGTGGCTTTCGGTACTTGTCCGCCTTGTCTGCAACGTTTCCACACCCTACGTCATCGGCCAAGCTATTTTTACTTTTTACTTTCTTTCCCTTTTCTTCCCTTTCCCATCTCACGCCTTCTTCCTTCGTCCTTCATTCAACCTCCTCCGAACACGACAGCACATCGTATCGGCGCCGCTCTTGCACCGTTCTGCCGGCATGCTGCAGCATTGTGCTGCATTTTGTTGCACATCTCTGCGCATACACGAATCGCTGCCCATTGATCTACAATGGCTGCTAAGAAAACCAAAAACCAGAAATTGTAAACGTCAAATAATCAGCCCCCACATCAACATGTTCGTATTTGTGCCGTCTTCTCCCCGGTTCTGATCTTCTCTTCTTCATTTTTTTTTTTTTTTTCATTTTTCAATAACTTTCTTTTTCTCTCTCTTCCTGTCTTTTCATTGTCTCTTTGTTCTCTCTCAGTTCTCTCAGATCCTTCTCCAACGGAACAGACATTCATTCAACTGTATGGGGTCAATGCCAACAGCAATATCTTCTCTTCATCACACCAGTTGTGCAACGAAGGGCATCCTAGAGCCATGTCCGTCGGTGCATCTATGACACTAAAAAGCGTCGACCTGTGTGAGTCTGCACAGTGAGCTTGACTACCAGACTTTAGCATCGACGTCCAATAGCTGATTTTCTCTGTGAGCTGTGCCTGGAACGGCCGTCAAGTCACGAAGCAGGAGAGTCTCCTTGGAGATGGAGATACGCGGGCTGAATGAAAGGGAACGGCGCTCACGTTCACATACACCTTAATCATCCATCTCCAAGAGTCAATCTATGACAGCAGTACGAAGGTGATACATATCGGTAACATTGGCTGCATTTAACTTCCTTTCATCTACCTGTTCCTGAGATTAAGGTCTAGGTCTGCCCATAGGTCAGCGGTCAAATTACACGGTTCAGTAAGAGTAACAAGGTAAGTCGAGACAACGAAAGCAACAAAAGAAGAAAACGACAAAAAGCAACATCCCACTGCCCTCGGGCGTTTGACTGCTATTGATGCTTGTTCCAAAAAGCAAGACAGGGAAAAAGGTAGGTGTAGCGCTTCTATCATGCTGTCGTCCTTACAATCACCATACGATCAATCAGTCAGTCAATACGCCATCTCGCCATATCCTTCGTTCAAATGCAGTGTTCAATGTTTTCCGGGCACGTCCCAAATGCCGCTGGAAGCCTTGCACCGTCGGCGAGGTGATCGTGCGACCCCAATAAAATAGAGAATATTGTTGGGACTGAACAGAGGAGAGATGGCTAAAGACGTAGATTCATCACGGGCACCTGCACTGCATGAAGCACATCGTATGAATTTTGTGCACTGAGGCTGCACATACAAAGTATTAGTATTCTGCGATATTCTTCCGCAAAACTGTGCTGCTGCGGCCTCTCGCGGCTCTCGACATGTGCAGGCACTGCCTGCCTTAGTGTGACTGCACGACTTGTCTGTTTAGCACGATACTTTTGGCGTCGGACAAAATTGTGTCGTGCATCTGGAGATGCTCCCGTACATTGACGAAAAGGTGTGGTTGAACAGAATGAAATCTTTGATGAAGCACGAAAAGAAGAGGCAGGCTGGAGAGCTGCAACTATTCTCGTGATCGAAATGCAATGTCTTTGATGCTTTGCTGTGTTCCCTCGACGATATAACTCTCTCCGATTCTATTTATGATTAAACATCTCCATGGTCTCGTAATACGCCTCGGAATGCACTGGCTCATTCATGAAATGCTTCACTTTACTTTGCGCTTGTTTAAAACTCTTGCCATTTGATTCAAACGGATTATAAAACATTCTTCGTCGTGTCTTTTTGAACTATTTTTTTTTTGTCGCCAACAGAATGATCATTTTTTGTTTTGAAAAAGAAAAAGGAACAATACAATATCTCAAATAGAGCTACTAATGAAATACAGTTGAATATCAATCGATACCTTTGGCTTCATTTATTCTAGGATATCAATCGCTGACGGTCTTCTAGCCTCTCTTACATGTCTCTCTTTCCACACAGCCACACAGGAGTTCAACGGCTTGTGTTGCATGTCTTTCACAGATTCGGTCTTCAAGCAATCACATAAGCATATTTACAAATTTGACCTGCATCGGTGCCTGTCAGCAACGACACAACTCAAAACATGTCTTGGAGCTGGAAGCTGTTTCTTCACCTTTTACTTTTTCACCTTTTGTTGCTCACCGTTTCCCGAAGTCAACCCCTGAGCCCTGACAGAAAGACGTTATTTCGCGCTTGTCTAAGCCGAGGCTGTTTCAAACTCTGTCAATGACACTGACAAGCGAGATCGATAAGACTGAAGATTTTGGATAGAATCAACATCTCACCTGAGAAGACAAGGAGAAGATGGGCCGAGTGTTTTTTTTTTTTTTTTTTTTTTTTTTTTTTTTGTACGTCTCCAAATCGTACACCGTATTGTTTCCTTATTTCCATTGTTTGCCCGCGCGAGGTTGCAGTTGAAAAAGAAAAGAAAGGCGGCATATACTCGCACAAGGTTCACAAAATGCACTCTTGCGCACAGAGTGCAACCGTAATTACAACCGTACAACCTTGCCGGGCAAGCAGGCAAGCAGGGTGGGCAAGGCGGCAAAGCAAGGCAGGTACTTTGTTACGGTTGCAGCCGACCAGGAAACGGGTGGAAAAGGCGCAGATTGGGCAGATGGTCAAGAGATGGAGAGATGCACTGTCGGCTTGAAAAACCACGCCGTCGAGCCCAAATAGGCAAGTAGACGGGAGTGTTGTGAACAAGGCCCACGACAGTCATCCCTGGTTCCTGCTCTCGCAACTGTGCAATCATCTCGTTTGCTCCTTCCTTTTCGTATCAAGAAACGCTTTAATTCTACTTTGCTTGATTTTCAACCTGCCATGCCTGCATCTCGCGTTACTGGTTCCTTCCTTATTTTCTCGTTGTCGACTAGGCTGCTCTATTGCTCTTTCCTATTTCCTCGGGCAGACAAACATCATCAATAGCACCTGCCGTTTTGCTGTAAGTGTGCTCGCCTTCTGTTTTCGGTCAGTTCGGGCCAAGACGTTAAGGATGCCCCGATTTCGCTATTTCGACGATTCCGACGCCAATTCCTTCCGACGCCTTATTTGTCACAGCTTTCTTCAACCTCAACCTTCTTTCAGCCTCTTCTTTCTCACGATCGGCTATCGCCCACCCGCCGATCACCGCCGTCCGTACCCGCTTCACCCCACCGCTTGCGCCAAACACACCAAAAATACAGCAAGACAAGACCAAAACACTACTCGAGGCGCCCGCAGCGCCCGCACCAAAAGGAGCAAAAAGGGGCAAAAAGGATCAAAAGAAAAGGATCAAAAGAAACAAAAGGACCATGAGAACCAGAGTTCAGAGTACAAAAATCCATTTCAAACCACTTATCCCATAGCTAAACGCTGTTAAGGTGTGCCGCCGGCGTTGCAGTGGATGCTACTGTCAGCCTGTGATCTCTTGTGATTTCTCTCCTTTTTATTCCCCCAAAAAAGGGAAAAACAGGGGTCGATGCAGGCGCAAGGCACTGCGCCGTCGTGATTGGGTGCTTTTGCCACGGACCTTCTCGATCGAGAAGGTCCCCTGGTAGATCTGAATTTCTACATCAAGTGTGGACCATACGACTTGTTGTGTCCGCACTGTTATTCACAACGATGAAAGCAAGTGCGGCAGTGCGGGAGACACAGCACTCGAGCGTGGACACGCGGGAAGCTACCGGGTGCGACAAGGCAAGGAGGCAGGGTACTATTCACGTTTGTGCTTTTTCCTGTGCCCTTTTCCTGTCATTTCGTCCTTTTGATGCCTCTTTACTGCTGACCTGCCAAAGACCGCATGGTATCTTCGCTTCTGACCCGGCTAGGCTGGACCGAGATAAGGGGCCAAACACGCGACTGCATCGACTGCATGCAGGAACTCCCAACATACAACAGACAACAGATCAAAGGAGCAATTTCCGGGGAAGTGCGCAGATTTCGAGCGACAAAAAAAGTGATACCGTAAGAAACAAGCCGAACAAGACAGGAACAAAATTTGGAACCGAGACCAAAAACAAGAAAGATGATCAGGAACAACACAACATCGGCGAGGGTCAAGGCAGGCCAGGCACACCAATCAGGTTGCCCGAAGGACTCGGGCTCGGAACTGCTGTGTAAGACGCGCTTTGCATAGCACAAGTCTGAAGTCTGAGCTGCAGTCACTGCACAGAACAACGGCGGATGACCGGGGCCAAGCTAGCAGACGGGGCCGTCGACCGGTTCAGTCGAAAAGGGCAGGAGGTGAACGACAGGGCACAGGCCAAAAGCAAAAAGCAGAAAAAAGAAAAGAAAAGAAGGTGTAACGATGTACACAAGTGTTGCCTGCCACTGCGTACCTTGCACCCACCCTCTCCTCTTTTACTTATTTATTCTCATGTCATTGCCCGAAATAGGTAACGACCAGCAGCAGCAGGGCTGGCACCAAGGGATCCACGAAGGATGGGAACGGGAAGAACACACAAGGTCAAAACTCAAAACCTTGAAACCGAGAAACTGAGGAACCTGGGGAGTGGAGGGCACGAGTGGATGAGCGGGACAAGAAAGTCGACAAAAGACATTTGACAAGATACACACAGAGACAAGGTTGAGCAAGGTTCGAGTGACGTGCTCGTGTTGTCTCTGTTTTTGGGTGTTTTGGGGCGTCTTTGATATCTTTCTCTGCTCGTGTCTCTCGGCACCCCCTGGTCCCTGATCGGCCTCTGAACGTCTGCAGCTCTCCGGCTCTGCAGCTCTCCAGCGCGTCATGGATGGCCGCAATGATTGTCACATCGTCCCATTGACGCCCCATTGAAGGTCTCATGGATGGTCTCGACATAAAAGGGGGCAGCTTGCCCTCGCCCCTACCTCGTCCTTGCCCTTTGTTGCACATCTCCTCTTCTTGTCTCTATTTCTGTGTTTCTGTGTACTGTATCTTTATCTCAGTCACAGCACGCCGACACCATGAAGACGGCATCTCTTGTTTCCGTTGCGGCGTTGGCTGCCGGCGTTGCTTCCCACGCGTGCAATGCCGACAACTGCCTCCGCGCCCTCCGGGCCACCCAGACACCTGGCCGGCTGCAGTCCGCCCAGGCTTTCTGCTCTGCCTACACAGCAACGCCGTCGGCCTCCGTGGCCATCCCCAGCTATGCCTCGGCTGCCTGTAAGAGCAACCAGGTCGGCCACATGGCCTTCCGTCTGTCGAGTGCCTGCAACTGCATTGCACCGGCCACGTCCTCGGCGACGACCACTGTGACCTCCGTCCCGTCGTCAGCGCCGGCGTCCGCATCCACATCCACGCCGGCTCCCACGTCTTCGACAGCGCCGTCGGCCACCGAGCCGTGTGCCATTGCCAGCAGCGCCTGGGCCGCCATCCAGTCTGCCAACCCCGAGGGTGAGCTTTCTCCATATCCCCAAACGATTTTATTTTACCCTAGTCTGGATTCCGTCTGACATCGTACAGCCGCCGTCTCGATCCCTGCTGAGCTGGCGTACAACTGTCTCCGTTCGGTGCCTCTGCACAAGGACGAGGCTGTCCAGCTCGTGGATGCTCTCGTGCCCTACCTCGAGTGGCAGTCGGACGCCGCCTACAAGGCAGACCCGCCCGCCGACTACTTTTACCCGCCCTACGACCTGTTCGAGGCGCTCGCCAGAGTCCGCTCCAACCTGGTCAACAATGTCTACGACAGCGAGTACGCCTTCCAGATCGACCTGTACCTCAAGGTCTTTGGCCAGGGCCACGACGGCCACTTTGTCTTCTACCCCGACCTGCTGAGCGGTGCGTTCCTGTACACACGCCCCATCTCGCTCGTGTCCGTGGCCGACGCAGCGAACGGTGGCAAGCTGCCCGAGATCAAGATCTACGAGGATGTCGTGGCCAACCCCGAGACGGCCTCTGCTGTCATCCTGATAAATGGCATCGACGCCGTGACGTACATTGAAAACACCATTTTCACGGCCTCGTTCAACCAGGACCCCGACGCGGCGTACAACAGCATGTTCTTCGCCAAGGCCGTCTATGGTGCCGGCGAGGGCAAAGGCTACTTCTCGGCGGGTGGTCGGATCCGGTTCAACTACCAGGGCCCGACGACCAAGTTCACGTTTGCCAATGGCACCGAGGCCACGTTCACCAACACGGCCCGCGTTGTTTCTTCGCTCGCCGGCATTACCGACGGCGAGTCCATGTTCCAGACGTTCTGCAGCGGCGCCAACCAGTTCCGCGCCGCCAACAGCCCCATTTCCAGCTCGGCATCGCCCTATGCGCCCACGTCGGCCTCGTCTGCGTCGCCGTCGGCCACGCCCACGGGCACGACGTCGGGCGGCGTGACTGTCCCCGGCTTCCCCGTGCCCGTGGACATTACGGACGACGCCATTGTCTCGTGCTACTTTTTGGACGGCCCCGGGTTCGAGGACGTCGCTGTGCTGTCGGTGCTGGCGTTCGAATCCGAGTCGCCGGCCGAGTTCCAGGCCGTGCAGCGCAACTGCATTGCCCAAGCCAAGGCGGCCGGCAAGAAGAAGCTTGTGGTTGATTTCAGCGCCAACGGCGGCGGCTACATTCTGCAGGGCTACGACTTTTTCCGGCAGTTCTTCCCGCAGACCGTGCAGGACGGCTACTCGCGCTGGAAGGCCAACGACGCGTTCGTGGCGCTCGCGCACATTATCAGCGACGACGTCGCCGCGCCGTTCGACCCCTACACGTCGAGCGATGCCAACCTGGTGGGCGAGTACGAGACGTGGTTCGACACGCGGTACGATCTGGACATTGACAACAAGCCGTTTACGAGCTTTGACGAAAAGTTTGGCCCGTACATCTTCCAGGACACAAACTACACGGCTCTTACGCGCTGGAACCTCGACGACTCGCTGACCACGACCAACGCCACCTATGGCATGGGCATGGAGATCAGCGGCTACGGCTCGCTGGCCAACCTGACGCAGCCGTTCGCCGCCGACGACATTGTGTTGCTGTACGACGGCTTCTGCGCGTCGACGTGCACGCTGGCCTCGGAGATGCTGCGCATCCAGGGCGGCGTCCGCTCGATTGCCATGGGCGGCCGTCCGCGCCCCGGCGCCATCCAGGGCGTCGGCGGCATCAAGGGCGCCCAGACGCTGTCGTTTGGCAACGTGTACGCGTACGCGGCGTCCGGTCTCGCGGAGGCCGAGAACGACGAGCAGCGCGCCGCCCTTGCGCGCTACAACGAACTGCCCGTGCTGCGCTCGTCGGCGGCGGCGCTCAACACGCGCGACCAGATTCTGCGGGGCAACGTCGAGGACGGCCTGCCGGCGCAGTTTGTCGTCGAGGAGGCCGACTGCCGGCTGTACTGGACGGCGGAGATGGCGACGGACGTGACGGCCGTGTGGAAGGCGGCGGCGCAGGCGGCGTTCAACCAGGGCAGGTGCGCGGCCGGCTTTATTGCGGCCAAGACGCGGCCGCCCACCCATTACAAGCACAAGCGCGCGGCGGCCGAGGCGCTCGAGAAGAGACGGTGGACGGCCGCGAGCGAGGCGGCTCTGGCGAAGCGCCAGGCGATTGCGGCGGCCAAGGCCAGCGGCGTGCTGAAGCGCGGCGTTGCGACCAAGGATGTGGAGCGGTTCAACGCCAAGTACAACCAGAAGGCGTATGAGTAGGAGAAGGGCACGAGTTGCTGTTGATGTAATATATACCTTTCCTTGAGATTTGATTCAAATTATATTTGTAATACGAAACACAGAGTAACGCCTGCCCAGACCCAAACACCGCTGTTCGCTGTACATCATATTGTACTCGAATCACAGACATTTTGATTTTCGCACCTCCTCGTTCCGGGTATCAATCAACAGTAGAAAGTCTCCCGGGAGACCAAAACATAATAAAACAGAATAAGGACTAGTGAATATAAACAACACTGCCGAAGAGAAAGCAGAAAGCAGAGAACAAAAGTCATAAGTCGTTCCATCCATGAGACGATGGATGATGGATGATCGTGCCGCTCGCTCATCCCCTACATGGTGGGAATAAACTTCTTGGAGTCCTCCTCCTGCTCGGCAAACGTCTGCGGGAAGGCGGCAATGCCGGCCAGGATGCCGAACACCATGAACAGCAGCGAGACGATGGACCACACCACGCCCCAGCACTGCGACGAGCCGCCGTAGCGGTGTGCAAACACGCTGGCGTCGGACTCGTTGACCTTGCGCAGGATCAGGTCGTCGCAAATGTCCCAGACCGAGTAGAGGGACGACATGACGCCGATAAACAGGACCAGGAACCGCAGCGGCTCGGCGTGCTTGATGAACCAGAAGGCGACCAGCAGGCCGACGGCGAGCAGCACCGTGCCAATCGTCAGCCAGTCGCGCTTGCCCCACCAGAGCGTCAGCAGGAAGCAGACGCCCAGCACGATCGAGGCCACCTTGGAGGCCACAATGTCGAAGCCGCAGAAGATGAGCAGCGCGCCAATCAGCGACGAGCCCAGGTAGCCCGCGGGCAGCGTGATGGCGGCCTTGCCGCCCTTCATCTGCGTGACGCCGCCCTCGTGCGGGTCCAGCGTGATGGAGACGACGCGCCCGCCCGTGCACACGGCCGTGATGGCGTGGCCAAACTCGTGGAAGGCAATGACGAGCATCTTGAAGGGCCACAGCACGTACTTGACATAGGGAATGTTCCACAGCAGCGCAATGGCCACCACATAGGCGGCAATGACGCCGAGCGTGACCTTTTGCGTGTCGTTGACGGACAGGCCGCGGGCGGCGAGACGGCGGGTCGAAAACTGCTGCGTGTGGGCGTGGGCGGCGTCGTCACGCTTGAGAGCGTCGGCGGCCGTTCTGGCAAGCAAAGGGCCGGCGGCGGTGACGGCGCTGCGCAAGACGGTGCGCGAGTGGGCTGCGACGGAGCGCAGGGTCGGGGAGACCGCGTGCAAGACGGGGGCCATGGGGGCGGTGATGGATGTAATGGGTTGTATGGTATTTTTTCAATGTGTTTTTTTCAATGTGTATTGTTGATGTATCGTGAGACGGATGTCCGTCGCAGGCAGCGATCAAAGTGGGCCACAGGAAAGGAGGCGAGTGAAAAACGAGGCTGGGCTGTTGAAGAATACGGCAGGTGCGTCGCTGTCGCTGTTGCTGTCACTGCCGCTGCTGTCGTCGAAATAGAAGGAGCCGATGGGAGAAGTCGCCTGAGAAGTCGATGAGAATGGAAAGAGGAAAGAGGGAAACAGGGAGGAAAAGGTTTAAAAGAAGGCAGCCGTTCACGAAAAGTTGGAGAAAGAATGAAAGACAAGGCCTCGTGCCATGCTGCGCCCAGCCTTTTCGGATCTTCAAGCCTCGTGTTTCACCGTTCCTTGCCTGTTGGCGAATCGTTTGTGCCTGCTTTTGACCAGCACAAAAGGTGGGAATAGCGTCGCAGCAGCCAAAATGCGATCGGCAGGGCACGCCCACTGTGAAGGCAATTAATAGCGGGTCTCTAGCGGCGGCAATTGCCATGTACTGACCTAGTAGGGAGCTTTTGCCAGCGCACTTGCCCGACAAAAATGCCCTATCAAGATGAAACGGTCCCCTATTAACTATTTTCACGGCTCTCCCACGAGAACCCCGCTGGAATGAACGGCCCTCTCCAGGAACGCGTCAGCCTTCTCAAGTTCTTTCTCTTCTTTTCTTTATTCATCCCCTGAACTGTCAAAGTTGTCACCAACAGAGAGTGAAGAGACGGCCGTACGTCCCCTGAAGCTACTGCACCGGAGCGCAGAGCCAAAGCAAAAGTCCGCCTCTGGTCTTTCAGCTAGCGATTGGACGTGTTTTCTAATTTTAGCAGCAGTTCAAGTCCCCTATTTTTTAGGGTGGCGCTCACGGCTTTCTCCTTTGTCACTATCCTTTGCTTGTCTTGTTTCTCTCCTTTCACTCTTACTCTTGGCCCGCGTGGCTGTGCATTGCTGAGCGCTATGCCTTCTCGGCCTTGTAAAAAAAACGAGCGAAAAAAAGAGGAGAGCGCATACGCAAGCAAAATGCGTCGGCAATGCTTGGCGACACGAGAGGCGCAACCAAGCCTTTTCGAGCCAAAGTCGATATTACAATGCAGAGGACAGTGGATAAAACGTTGAAACAATGAAACCAAACAATGAAACCAAAATACAACTCATGATGCCAATTGAAATGGATGCAAAAAAAAGGCAGCTCTCGGTTAGAGGTCACGTGACTGTACTGGAAATGAGGAAATACGTCATCGGCAAAGGCCTGGCATTCGGCGCTAAATGACTTACACGCGGCAGCTCCGCCCACGAGGCAATTCCAACTCAAGAGCAAGCCACGAAGAAATCAGTTGACAGTCTTGATGAAGTGTATTTTGGTATCGGTCTTGAACCTTGTAAGGAAATTCAAATGTCAATTTCGTGCATTGTAACTCGGCAAATACATATTTTGGCACACAATAAATGATAAATGACCTCGGAAGGCATCAGACTGGCCTTCCTCCCACACTAAGAATTATTGAGCTGGACGGCAGTCTTGCCATCGTTCCGCCTCAGAACGGCGTGTTGGGTTGGACCTCGGTCACGACGCCCGTCTTGATGTCAAACACGAAGCCCTGTGATTTCTTTTTGAGTGCCTCGCGGATAAAAGGTGTGGCCCGCACCCACTCCAAATCGCCCTTGACGCTTTCTTCGATGCTAGAATGGTGGCACCCAATGGTCAGCACATGTTCATCTGGATGGAACACGGTCGGTTTCCGGGACTCTGGGGTTCTGGGCTTCTTGGGCCCTGGGGTTCTGCGACCTACTCTTTGATCGCCCAAATGTCCATCTGGTCGACAGCGGGCCAGTTGGCCGGGTCGGTGCCCTGCTTGACGTGCGCACGCACCGCGTCGTCGGTGACGTGTGTCGTGCCGCAGTCGGTGTGGTGGACGATGCAGATTTCCTCCAACCCGAACAGGGCGTCCAGGGTCACAATGTCGCGGAGGGCGGTGCGGACGTTGCCGCCGGCGTTGCGGTGCACCAGGACCTCGCCGGCGTGGAGACCAAAAAAGGTCTCGGGGACACAGCGGGGGTCGAGGCAGGTGACGATGATGGTGCTGGGGCCGAGCGACCCCTGGGCTCTGAGCTCGTCAATGTACGGCAGAGGCTGATGCTCGGCGGCCGTGGCCCTACAAGGACAGCCTCGCGTTAGTTTGATCTGGGGCAGGTTGGGGGTGTGGGTCGGCGAGTCATGCGCCGGTGAGAACCTACTTGTTTCTCTCGAGAAAGTCTGCGATGCGAGGCATTGTGGAAGGGAGTGGGTCTGAGATGACTTGAGGGGAGAACAGTGTATGGAGTAGATATGTGTGGAGATACGGTGATGTTTATTTGAGGGCTCTGGTATTGCTTTGGCGAGTGAACTTGTGAAGATCTTACATTCTTAAATTCTCAAAGCCCATTTCAACCGGCGAGAAGAGACATCTTTATACTTGCGTTCATCCTCGTGATAGAACGGAAACTCTCATCGGGATAACGTTCCAAAGCTGTCTTACAAACATGTTCCCGTTGTCAATCAACTGATTCTACTTCCTTCTACGACTTGTTAAACTCGCCGACCTGCTGTAATTGCACTTTAGACTGTCTGCAGCTTTGATCGTGATGGGAAGCCTCGCCTGTGGTGCTATCTGCCGTCTACTGATGACTGTTCCTCCAACCTCCAGGATACTGCTGCCCCAATCGGGAAGTGCCATTGATGCACAGCGAAAACAGCTCCACCAATTTGGTGACAGCTGTGGTGGAGCGGAGGCGCGGGAAGAAAGACAGCGCTATCCCCAATCCAGGCAAAGGTACCCTGGTGAGCCTAGCACATCTGAGGGCCAAATCCACCAGCGGTCGTCTTTCCCCGACGCCCCTCTCATAGACGCGGTCTTTGGTTTAGTGATCCAAGAGCTCGTTTTCTTTGGATTCCTACTTTCTACTGTTGGCTGTTTGACTAATACACGTTAACCGGCCAAATGTCGAGAATTTCCACGGCATCTACACGAGGTTTAGGCAGACGCATCTAGACCCTGTCGATCCTGCATTTTGCTCCCTCAGGCTTCTGCATGATGTCTGCATCACGGCATTCGGGGTATTGTCGTTGAGCTAAGCGGCCCAAAGTCCGGGAGGCGTTCATTCCAAGACCCGACTGTGTCCCACTCAGCCTTGTTATATACCGGGTTTGGCCACAGCCATC
Organism: Sporothrix mexicana; assembly: GCA_021396375.1. Lineage (NCBI taxonomy): Eukaryota > Fungi > Ascomycota > Sordariomycetes > Ophiostomatales > Ophiostomataceae > Sporothrix > Sporothrix mexicana. The sequence continues at coordinate 230,032 of WNYC01000060.1, read as the reverse complement.
TCGTCCCTCTTACCCAAATAGGTTGCTGGTGCTCCGGGTCCTTCACTTCTTCGATTTCCGTCCTCAATTTCTGTCCTCAATTTCTGTCCTCGCTTCGCTCGCCTGCCCCCCCTCGCTCCGCTCGCTTCAGTCGTTGTTTCTTTTCCTCGCTCCTCGCTTCGCTCGAAGCTCGCCATGGGCTTCCACTTTGTCAACTACGACGGCCCCGCCCTGCCCCAAGACCCGGGCGTGCGCACGCTGATCCGGCGCCAGGCCATGCACGACGTGGCCATTGACCGGCGAACCCGCGGCAACTATGGCCAGACGAACTTGAGGCAGGTGCCCATCTTTGTGGACGAGCTGGGCGAGGCGTCCACAACGCCAGTGAGAGGGGCCGGCCTTGTGACGTCGCCCACCAGGACAAAGGCCACGACAAAGGCCAAGACAAGCAAGCCGAAACCAAAAGCCAAGGCCAACACTCCACACTCCCACCTCAGCCTCGCTCTCCCGTCTTCTGTTTATTCATCAACGGCAGCATCGTCCCTCCCCACATCCATATCCTTCCCCGACGGAGCGACGACGGAAAAGTTTGCCCTCCTCCTGAATCTGGTGCCACTGACGGGCCTGCGCCTGGGCATTGGTAAGTTGTCATCGTTCCAGCTTGATCTGGCCCGGTGTCCTCGGCCTGGCACTCGCTCTTCGTCTTCTTTTTCTTCTGCCTCTTCTTCCTCTTCTGCCTCTTCTTCCTCTTCTTCCTCTTCTTCCTCTTCTTGCTCGTCGCCCATCGACCTCGGCAACCCCAAACTCGCCCACTACATCGCCTCCCACTACCACGACACCCACGTCCCGGCCCTCCGCTACGCCACCGATGCCGTCATTGCCCAGCTGCGGCAGGTCGCGCTGCGAGCGCGCGGCACACCGAGCTCGCCGTTCAGTCGAGATGCCACGTTGCTCCTGTACCAAAAGGCCCTGCAAGCCGTCCAGGCCGCCCTCGAGGACGACGACCAGCGGCTGGCGGAAGAAACGCTTTGTGCCACCGAGCTGCTGGCCGTCTTTGAGCTCCTCGCCGAAAACGTCCAGTCGTGGATGCACCATGCCGGCGGGGCGGCCCAGCTGATCCAGATCCGTGGCGCCCACCGGTTTCGGAGTTCCGACGCGGGCACGGCGTTGTTCATGGCCCACATCGGCACCACGGTCATGGATGCGTTCCTGGGCAACAAGAGCTGTTTTCTCGCCGACGACGCCTGGACACAGCTCATCCAGTCGGTCATCCGCGACGATCCCACCCTGGCGCACTTGCAGGACTTGTCCTTGGCCATCTGGAGCCATATTGTCACCGGCCCGGGCAAGTTCAAGGTCGTCACGGACGCAGTGCTCGCGCCGACGCCGCCGGACCCCTCTGTGCGCGCCGCCATCATCGCCTACCTCCAGCAGGACCGCGCCAGCCTGGTGGAGTGGATGGAGCGTGCCCGGACGCGGCCGGGCATGTGCGACGCAGACATCGAGGTCGACGCCGAGTATGGCATCCTGTTCCCGCGCCTTGCATTTGACCAGTGCGACACCAGTCTTGGTCTTGACAGGGTGACTCGACTCTCGCTGTGGGGAACCAACATTATGTGCCGCATCCTCAAAACGAGGCTGCTGGTGGCCATGGCGCCGCGGCGCTTCCGGGCGCTCGAAGACGAGTGCCAGTACCTGGCCGACAAGGTCGTCCGTCTCGACAAGGCGGCCGCTTCGGACACGAGCAGCGGCATTGGCGGCGTGTTGAAGACGTCGTTTATCTCCCAAAACACATGGATCGTCCGGGGCGTCATCGAGACCAAAGATCTCTGGCGTCAAGAGGGCGCGGATGACGACAGAGATAACGTCGACGAAGACGGAGACGACGGCAAGATGATTGAGAGGTGCAAGTTTGAAGCATGGTGCAAGGCCATTGGGCGCAAGTTTCCTCAGATGCCAGAATAATAAGCTCTCCAGTCCATGTGATGCCGTCTACTCTTGCCGTGATTTGTATTTTATTCTCGTACGATGGTGTCCATTGTACAGTCACTGTGCCATGGTATGTTCATCCCACATGTCGTCGTGTTGCCACGCCTTCTCGTGTTGCCGGATACTGCCCTCGAGTCGGATGTCGTACATGAACCTGTGACCTCTCATGCAGCGGAGACGGCACGGAGCGGCATGCAGGCAACACGGTAGAGAAACCAGAAACCAGAAACCAGGCCGGAGTTGTCTCGGGGAAATCAACTTGCACAGCAACGACCACTTGCACAACACATTGTTATTCAGCCGTGCCCGCGCGGGGACTAGGAACGACAGCCGACGACATCCTGTAGCATCGTGTAGGGTGGACTGCGGTAGTTGGACATCGTAGCTGGGACATCTAGATCTGCGTGGGCTGCGATGATAAAAATAACGGCCGATGGCTATGGCCGACGAAGGTCGTCTTCGAGGAGAGCGAGAAAGCGTGAGGACAAAACGCACCAAAAGCTTAAGGCCGTTAAGTGCGATGGATTTTGCGGCGGCGGGGATTGGGTTGCATGTGGAGGCAAAATGTCTGCTAAATAAAAGTTTAACAGAACAAAGCCAAGGCCAGACGTTCTAGGAGATCTAGAAATACCACGAGAAATAGAACGAGCGCGGATAATTTAGAAACACTAGAACCAAAGACGGGGACGAAAAGGTGGGATGTGATCTACCTGTCTCCCCTTTTTGTCCTTTTGTCCTTTCCTTTCTCCTTTTTGTCACTGCCTCTTGCTTTGTCAGTCGTTCTTCCCCGTTACTTTAACTTGTTCGTCTTCCGTCGTGAAACTGGCAAGACCGATGTAAAATTGGCGGTCCACAAGGCAGGTACCAAGGCATGTACTTGCTGTATCGGGCCGACCACCATGCGCTCGAGTTAATCACTTTCACCAAACTCTGAAAGAAAATCCCAATGTAGAAGGGGCGACACACTCAACATACAGAAGTCCAAGTAAGAGGACAGAACGATTGTAGCCATATACGCTCATTGAAGCAGGAGCAAAGTCGGGACATCAATGCACTCGAGTCATCCCGAAACGGCAATTCCGCCGTATTACAGACAGAGCTCAAGGCACTATCAAGCAAACCGTGCCCCACGTCATGACGGGCAATTGAAGTGTGGCGTCTGTACTGAACATCCTACGATGCTGACAAAAAGACCTTAAGCCGAGAATCTTTTGCTTTTGAACAGTTGTCCATTCATATCGAAGACGCATCGTGTCAAGTATCCTTTTTCCTCGCTAAAACTCAGGGCGTTCGTTAGACTGTGTCTTAGCTCGCCCGCAGACCAAAAGAAGAACAGCTTCCACTACCCCCACCTCAACAAAGCTCAGCTTCGTACCTTCCTCATCGTCATCGTATAACTGCAGGCCTCCCCCCTCGACTTCGACGCTTCAAGACAAACACCATTCTCGACAACCGCACTTCAGCCTCTACCCTACAGCCTACGCGCATTCTGAACGCCGACCTCATTCCACGAAATTGACCCTCCGATTCCCCCCCAGCCGCCATCATGTCGATCGGAATCGCCCTGCTCGGTGCAGGCATCTTTGCCCAGTCGCGTAAGTAAAGACGCATTCGTGGACCAATTGACCAATTGATCCCAAACAATAGCACTAACACCTCCAGAGCACCTCCCTGCCATCAAGGCTGCCGACCTCCTCTCCCTCAAGGCCGTCTACTCGCGCTCCCAGGCGACCGCCGAAGCCTTTGCCAGCAAGGCCGATATTGCAGGACTCGACGTCTACTGGGACGAGCCGGCCGTGGCCGGCCGAGGCCTCTCTGATCTGCTGAGCCGGTCCGACATCGCCGCCGTCTCGGTGGCCATGCCCATCAACCTCCAGCCCCAGGCCATCCGCATCGCCCTCGCCGCCGGCAAGCACGTCATCAGCGAGAAGCCCGTGGCCGATACGGTTGCGAATGCCAAGGCGCTGGTGGCGGAGTACAACGCGCTGCCGGCCACGCCCAAGCCCATCTGGGCCGTTGCCGAAAACTACCGGTACATGAAGTCGCTGCAGCTCGCCGAGGCCAAGCTGCGCGAGATTGGCGGCGACCTCGTGTCGTTCAGCCTTGTCTCGAACAAGTTTGTCCGGCCCGACGGCAACTACTTCAACACCGCGTGGCGCAAGAACCCGACACACCCCGGCGGCTTTTTGCTGGACGGCGGCATCCACTACGTGGCCGCCCTCCGCTCGCTGCTGGGCGCGGCGGCCGGCAACAACAACATCACCAAGGTCGCCGGCACCATGACCCAGCTGCTCGAGATCCTGCCGCCCGCCGACACCGTCCGCAACATTGCCTTTACGGAGAGCGGCGTCACCGGCGTCGTCACCATGTCCTTTGGCACCGAGTTCGGCCCCCCGCTCGACATTTCGGTGACCACTACCGAGGGCATGGTCACCTGGCGTATGAAGAGCGTCACCGTGGCCACGCGCAACACCGACAACCTGTTCAAGCCCCACGAGACCGTCCACGACTGCTCCGAGACGAACCCCGCGTTCCCGGCCGACGAGGCCACCGGCGTCAAGGCCGAGTTTGCGGCGTTTGCGGCGAGCATTGCGGCCGGCAAGAACACCGTTGACGCGCGGCAGTCGCCGGCGGAAGCACTGGCCGATCTGCGGGTGCTCGAGGCCATGTTCGAGACGGGCGCCGCGGGCGGCGAGCCGAAGACGATTGCATAGGTTGGGGAGGTTGGAAGGAGCGTAAATGAGGCATGAAAGCAAAATCTTCTGACAGTCGAAAAATTGAATATTCTGCACGATCGTACTTAATAATTGGAGACTCTTAACGCGTCCCATGAGCCAATGCCTCACAAACATTGCGATATCCGACTGCCTCGTGACTTTTGCCTATCCAGCGGAGACAAGAAATGCCGTTTTACCGATCCATGGAGCAGCTAGACAGACTCCATCCTTCTTACTCTACCCACGCTGCCGTCATTCATGGCGACTTTCGACACCAGTGTGAGTCCTGTTCGAAATTCCATCACGCAATCCCCCCTCACACTTCACTCTTTTGCACCTTGACTTTTGCCGTGCCACACTCCCCCTCGCCAAAAGTCTTGTACCTGCTTCATTCCTGTTAGTGGGTGGTTGGAGCCTGGTTGGAGTGGGGGTGCCTGTTGGGCGGTTCCCGGCCTTTAGTGGGCATAGCGCCCTGTCAACGACTGTCTGCCGTGATCGGTCCGCTATCTTTCCTGCATCTCGTCGCATTTTGTCGCATTTTGCTCATCTATCGCACCTCTGCGCACGCACCTGCCCAAAACAATCGCCGCTAAAGCACCATGGTTTGGAGCTTGCGTGGGTCTTGCCGTACTTGGAGCTTGTTGCTTATCCACACCTCCTGCGAGTCTCCCTCCTTCCTCTCCTTCCCCGGCCCCCTCTCCGGTTTCCCGTTTTGTTTCGTATCAGTGTCCAAGTTCCTTCTTAATTGAGACGGCTCCGTCCTCTTTCTTCTTTCCCTCTTTTCCCCTCTTCCTCCTGTCCTCTCTTCCTCTTCTTCCCCACCATCCTTGTCCTTGCCGCCAAAATGGACACCAAAGAACAAGGGTACCTCCCTCCTTACACGGCGGTCGACCAGCCCGAGCTGCCTCGCTGGGGCTTGCTCGACAACAACAACGGCTACAGCCACCATTTTCATGGCTACCGCCGGACGATGCGACGCCGCGCCCGCCGGATCCGGGCCGTGGTGATTCTGGCCTGTGTTGCGTTTCTTGGCTATGCCCAGTGGCGCCACTCGACTCGCAAGCCTGCGCCGGCCAGACTCTCCAATGGCTCACTCCTCTCCATCTCTAAGCTCGAGGCCGACCTGGCCACGTGCGCTGCCCTCAAGAGCGTGCCCCAGAGCGCACCCGGTGCCGGCCGTGCCAAGAATGCTCGCTATGTCGACGGCAAGCCCGCCACTCTGATCCGCAACGCGACCGTCTGGACGGGCGAGCCGGACGCGTCTCTGCGGGCGTCGCTCTCTGCTGAAGACATCCGCGCCGGCAAGGGCTTTGGCTGGGCCACGGCCGACGTCTACATTGAGAACGGCCTGATCCAGCGTGTCGAGGCCAACATCGACGCTGCTTCTCTCCGGCCTGCCACCAAGCTCGTGACATGGGATGCCCATGGCCGCCCGTTGACCGCCGGGATTATCGACATGCACTCCCACGCCGGCGTCGACTCGCTGCCCGACCTCCGCGGCAACGACGACACCAATGAGCTCTCGTCCGACATTACGCCCTACGTGCGCTCCATTGACGGCATCCAGCCCCTCGACCACCAGATCCAGGTCATCAAGTCGGGCGGCGTCACGACATCCTTGGTGCTGCCCGGCTCCGGCAACAACATTGGCGGCGAGGCGTTTGTGATCAAGCACGCCGTCGGCCGCCACGATGGCCGCGACGAGCTCAGCATTGGCTCGCTTCTGGCCTCCCCGGACGCCGATCTCCGCTACATCAAGATGGCCTGCGGCGAGAACGCCAAGCGCGTCTATGGCAAGACGGGCGAGCACGGCCCCACAAGCCGCCTGGGCGAGGCCTGGGAGTTCCGCCACGCATTCGAGCAGGCCGCCGCTTACGTACAGGCGCAGGACGACTGGTGCGCCACGGCCGAGTCGGCTGTTGCGTCGGCCAAGGCCGGCACGTCCAACGCGGACTGGGCCAGCACGCTGTCGTCGTACCTCCCGCGCGAGATCGAGTGGGACACGCTGGCCGGCGTCCTTCGCGGCCAGGTCTTTGTCAACACGCACTGCTACACCATCCCCGACCTGGAGTCGTTTGTCGGCTACACCAACGAGTTCCGCTTCAACGTCCGCGCCTTCCACCATGCCCACCAGACGTTCCTGGTGCCCGAGGTCCTCAAGCGCACATGGGGCGCCGACAAGTACGGCCCACCCGCCTCGGCCCTCTTTGCCGACAACATGTACTACAAGGCCGAGTCCCAGATCGCCTCCGAGTACGCGGGCAAGATTCTGTATGATCACGGCCTGACCCCTGTCTATGTGAGCGACAACCCGGTCCTCAACGCCCAGCACGTCCTGTTCGAGGCCGCCAAGGCCTACAAGTACGGCCTGCCCTACCACGCCGCGCTTGCGTCTGTCACCACCGCCCCGGCCGAGCGTCTGGGCCTGGGCGACCGCATCGGCAAGATCAAGCCTGGTTTCGACGCCGACATTGCCGTCTGGGACAGCGATCCGCTGAGCGTCGGCGCCGCGCCTGTCCAGGTCTGGATCGACGGCAACGCCCAGTTCCACGATCCCGTCGAGCTGGCCAAGCCCGCAAGTGTGCCCATTGTGTCCGATGTGAAGCTGACCGTCATCCCCGACGAGCCCGTCGATGTCCAAGGCGATGTCGTGTTCACCGGCGTCACCAAGGTTTTGATCGAGGGCCACGAAGAGGCTGTCGCTGCTGCTGAGAAGGCCAAGGCGGGCGCTTCCTTTGCCGTCGCCGTCTCCAAGGGCGAAATTGTCTGTGTCGGTGCCTGCGAGGAACACATCAAGGCTGCTTCTGGTACGCCTTCGTTGGTCGCCCTCGAGAACGGCCACCTGACACACGCTTTCACGGCGTTCGGTTCGCTGCTCGGCCTCAACGAGATTGACGCCGAAGCGACCACAGACAATGGCGCCGCTGGCGACGTCTTTAGCCGCGCTGTCGACGGTCTTGCGTTCGGCGGCACCAAGCTGCGCGTCGCCCACCACTACGGAGTCACCCGCGCCGTGTCGGCCCCCAAGTTCCGCGGCGGCTTCACCCACTACGGCACGAGCGCCGGTTTCCTGACGGGCGCTGCCAACCAGCTGGAGAAGGGTGCCGTCTTCGCTGCGGACGCCGCCGTGCACTACACGCTGAGCCTGGCCGCCAAGCACGGCAGCACGCCGGCCATCTCGTCGGCCGTCGGCAGCCTGCGCTCCAAGCTGCTCAAGGCCGTTGACGCCGTGAAGAACTCCAAGACGGACGACGGCAAGGACGACGCCAAGGACGAATCGTATAGTGAAGCCTCCTTCCTCCGCAAGGTCGTTTCCGGCGACCTCCCGCTCGTCGTCACGGTCCATAGTGCCGACGCCATTGCTGCTCTCCTCCGTGTCAAGAAGGACGTCGAGGCGGCCTCGGGCTCATCCTCTAAAATCCACCTCACCATCCTGGGCGCAGCCGAGTCCCACCTGGTGGCCGACGAGCTCGCCGCCGCCCACGTTGGTGTGGTCCTGGCCCCCCTCCAGTCCTACCGGGCCTCGTGGGAACAGCGCCGCGCGTTGACCGGTGCCCCGCTCACCAACGGCACCGCCGTCGATGTCCTGTTGGACGCCGGCGTGATCGTCGGTATCGGCCTGGAGGAGGACTGGGTCGTGCGCGATCTGGGCCTGCTGGCCGGCATCGCCTACTACAACGGCGGCGGCCGTCTGTCTGAGCGCGCCGCCCTCGACCTTGTGTCGACCAACTTGCACACGCTCCTCGGCTTAGAGAAGGACAAAGCCTCGGCCCACTTTGTCGTCCACGAGGGCAACCCGCTGGCCATCAACTCGCGCGTCAAGGCGGTCGGCAACGGCCAGGGCAAGCTGACCGTTTTTATCTAAGTTTAAGTTGGCGGCGATGAAGTCGTGAAGTCGTGTCAATATTTCCACTTTGTTTTGTTTCATTCATATTATCGTATATATCACATTTTGAGCACATCCGATCGATCATTTCTAAAGAATCCTCATCCTGCCAATTCACAACAGAATATGTACGACTGTGATTGTGTGATTTGTGGTTGCTGACTTGGAAATCCTCTTGATTTCGAATTTTGAACATGATGAACACCATCTGCTTCCGTGTTCTGTTTGTATTTTCTGTGCTGTAGCGCCATTCACTCAGTCTCGCCCCTATAACCGCAAAAAAGCCGCCCGGAAGCCAATCAACACTTAGGGGATCGTGGCGCAGTTGGCTAGCGCGTAGGTCTCATAGCGATATGAGCCGTATCCGAAGATAGGCACATCCTAAGGTCGTGAGTTCGAGCCTCACCGATCCCAGTTGTTTTTTGTCGTTCCATAAGAACATGGATTTTTTTTTTCTTTTCTTCGAATTTTTTCCTTTGTACGTCTTCATTCAATTGGATGGTACAAGTCAAAATTAGATGCTAATAAAGTAACAATAAGTAACAATTAAATTGCAAGAAACATTGAATAAACACCAATCCTATCCCAGCTGTGTATCCCCTGTTCCTCCTCTTATCACCTACGCATAAACGCTCTCGGTCCACTGGTTCACCTGCAGACCCGTCTCGGCCATTGGGCTGTCTTTCAGGAAATCCAGCGGCATCCACACCAGGTGGCCGCGCACCTTGTCGAGCTTGGCGCGCACGTCCTCGGGCGGCATGAACTGGTCAAAGATGTGGCCCGGCTCGATGCCCTTGGACGGCATGAAGCGGTCGTAGTCCTTAAAGGTCAGGACATGGTCGTCGGGGTCGGCGTGGAAGAGGTGGCGGAAGATCTCGGTGTTGGTGGTGGCCTGCTCGGTCCACTGGGCCCAGAGCGCGGGGCTCAGCGGGTCCTCCACAAACGCATACGTCTCGTCGGGTGAGCCGTCCGCGTTTGTGTCGCACACGTTGTTGGGCGAGTTGGCCGAGGGCGGCTGGGCGTTGGGGTCGTCCGAGCCGTCGACGTCTTGCGGGGGCAGGAGGCCCAGGTGCTCCCGCCAGAGATAGCGGCGCAGGGTGGCGGCGTGGTAGCCGGCCTCGTAGGGCTGGCCGTCCATTTGGGAGGCAATGGTGCGGGTGTCCTGCATGACGACGCTCAGCTCGCTGTCGTGCGTGCCCAGCTGGCTGCGGTCGTTCAGGTTGCTGCTGCCGCACACGACATACTTGTCGTCGACAATCAGCAGCTTGGCGTGGATGTACAGCTCTTCCTGGATCCAGTTCTCGACCTCGTCCTTGGGGTCGTCCTCCCACGGCTCGTCGGCCAGCGAGCCCTGGCCCAGCATGGCGTGGTGGGCGACGCTCGGCTTGACCTTGGACGCGGGGTTGGCCGTGCCGCGCGAGACGCCGCCGCTTTCGTCCGTCTCGGTATTCGTATTGGTATTCGTGTTCTGCCGGGACTGCTCGAACCGCCGCTTGGTGTCGGTGGCGTGCTCTTCGTAGTCGGCCTTGACGCTGTCCTTCTTGAAGTCGCTCGTCTCCTCGGCCCTCTTTTGCTCGTGCGCGCGGCCCATGTGCTTGTCGCGGCCGCCGTCGACGTCGACCGTCCCGTGGATGCCCTCGCCCATGATCTCCTCGGCCTCGGCGCGCTGCAGCTCCTGGTACGACACGCCCGACTCGGCCTCCATCTTCTTGATGGCGCCCGTCTTGGCGAGGCGGTCGTAGCTGCGCAGGTTGAACACAAAGATGTGCTTGGCGGGGTCGACGCCCTTGGCGCGGATCTGCTCAAAGATGGAGTCGGGGCCGCGGCAAATGCTCTTGTACTGGTAGTCCATGATGGCGCGCGTGCCGGTGGCCGCGTCGGCCCGCAGATCGCCCGCGAAACCGGGCACGGCCGGGATCAGGATAATCACCTTGAAGTTCTCCTTGCCGCGCTGGGCGTTGCGCACGACGGCGTCGACAATGGCGGCGCCAATGGTGTTGTGCACGGGGGACTGCTTGTCGCCGGTGGCGGTGATGAAAAACTGGTTCTCAATGTACACGTAGTGCTCGGCGTTGCGGATAATCTCGCTGTAGGCGTTCTGGATCGAGTGCTCGGTCAGCGTGCCGTTGGACCAGTCGGCGGCCGAGCGCACGACCTGCGCGTGCACGGTGCCCTGGTTGGGCGTGAGCTCGGGGATCGCGTCCAGGGGCCGGAGCGGGTGCAGAACGTAGTCGCCGACGGGGTGCGTCGGCCGCTGCACGCCGACCAGGTCCTCGTCGTCGCCCTCGCGGCCCTGCAGCATCAGCCAGTCGAACCGCTCGTCGCGCTTGTACTTGTCGCGCTTGATAAAGTTCCAGCGCAGCACAAAGTGCTCGGCAATGTCGTAGACGCAGGGGCCCACGAGGCCCATGGACACGTCGTGCCACGGCATGCGGCCGTTGTCGGCCTTGCTGAGCTCGTTTTGCTTCCAGTCCTGCACGTTCTGGAAGTCCTTGACGCGGTTGTTGTTAAAGTCCTGGCCGGGCCACGTCTCGTGCACAACGCCCTCGGGGTGGACATCGGCGAGCGGGTGCGTGTGGCTGTCCCAGCGGCCAAAGCACATGTCGAGGCCGCCGAAGAAGGCCATGTTGTAGTCGACGACAATGAACTTCTCGTGGTGCGCCCAGTAGAACGTCATGTCGGCGGCGTTTTCCAGGAAGTTGTGGTCCGGGTGGCGCATAATGCGGATGTTGCCGTAGCCGGGGGTGCCTTCGGGGCAAAGAGCCTGCAGGGCGTGCTTGGTGTGCTCCGAGTTGCACGTCAGGGCCGCCTCGACCTCGCGGTACACAATCACGTAGATCTTGACGCCCGCCTCGGCGCGCCGCTTGAGCACCTGGTCGAGCCGCCACTCCTGATTGAAGTAGGGCGGCCGCCGCAGAAAGAGCTCGGGCGACAGCCACCAGTCGGCAATGTAAATCGTTTCGCGCGCATTGTTCAGCGCCTCCGACACGGCCCAGAAGTAGTCGCGCCCGTCCACGTACCACTTGACCAGGTTGCCCTCGCGCTCGGGGAAGTACGACGCGAAGCGGTGCGCCTCGCAGGCCGCTGTGCGCTTCTCGTCGCAGCGCTTTTCGTGCTCTTCGTCGTGGCGGTGCTGCGAGTTGAACAGGTTGGCCAGCTTTCCTATTTGGTGTCTACAAAGTTAGTGTGCGCAATCATATGTAACTAAAAATTGCCAGTCTGCACGCGGAGCACCCACTTCTTGTGGCTCAGATGGATCTTTGCGTCGCGCAGGTGGTGGCTGTCGCTGAGCGAGTCCTCCAGGCTCTGCTTCATGTCCTTGAACGGGTTCTTGATCTTGTCCGCAAAGCTGCGGCCGGAGCCGGAGCCGCCGTCTTCAGGCATTTCGGCGTGTCGGGGCGTGATGTCGAGATGTCAAGGGATGCGACCGATTGTCAGGTCGGCTTGGATCTGTCCGCGGGCAAGACGAATCGCTGGTGCGAGGAGCAAGCGTGAATCTGTATCAAAGGGAGGGAAGCTGAATAACGGCCAGCTCCAAAATGGTTGGAAGAAGAAAATAGCTTAACAGGTACCAGCTGTCAACAATTGGGGCGTGTCTTAGTATACATACTTTTTCGGACTCTGTTGATCTCTGCTTTCTTTTTTGCTTCTTTTTGGGGCCGCATTTCACACGACAAAGGCCAAGAAATTTTGAATCAAGGTGCGTACCCAATTGCTTGGTGGGCTGTTCTCCGTCGTTTGTTCCTTCCTCGTTCGTCGCTTTTGCTGTTGCTTCCTTCCCTTCCTCTTTCCTCCTGTCTGTCGTGGTCCCAGGCGGCATGTGCTGGTGACGTCAACCCCTAGCTTTAGTTCACGTGCTGCCCCTCCTTTACGATTTTGGTGTCGTTTGGCTCTATTGATCTATTCCCACTATTGACCATTTCCAGGTGAGAACAGCCAAAAGTCCTTTCTCGTAGCCTGCAATCCGCTGGATCCTGGCGGACTTTGAACGGATCGAGATTGGCTCAAATGAGAACGCCAAGACACTGTCTCTGCTTGGCAACACAAAAGGGCTGATCGGCGAGGACTCGCAAGATGACAAGAGATAAAAGTTGGGTAACGAAATGCTACAAGTGGCAGCAGAATGCGATACTGAGTCCGAAGAAGCTGAACTATGGGGTGTTTACGAAGATGAATGCAGTTTTGCGAGTCGGCAGGCTGACTTGCAGGTTTGTGGACGCGAGGATTGCTCTTTCCTCAGACGGTCGAACTACGTAGAGTCGAGTTACCTAACCCAAGAAAAAGGAAGGGGCTGTGGGGATGGCGAGCCAGAGAGGAAGGAACAAAAGACAAAAGACAGAAGAGAGAAGAAAAGATGCGAGGAAGGCGCAACCATCCGTTTAAAGGGGCTGTCTGGCGAGAAAGCGGAGATCTTTTCTCTTTTCTGCCCTCCACAAATGAACAAATGAGCTCGTATCTCTCGCCAAATCGCTGATTTCAGACCTACTCAGATCTCGCGACAGAAGACATGATGGCCGGTCGAGTTGCCTGCCCCCGACATGCGCTGCCATGCCATGCGAGGCACATTCTCTCGTGGCTGGAACGTGACTTCGAGCAAGACCACCTCTTGGCATCGAATTCAGGGCATTTCTCACATTTCCTGCATTTCCCAGCCAACATTGAAATCAGGGCTACCACACTCGCCACGAATCACGATGCAGTGCGATATTTTCTCTATTGTCACCTGTCACATTCGACAAGGCTGGACCAACGAAACGGGCGATGATGCAACCGCTTCGACCGCTCGGTGCATCGACCAGTGAACACCGGCTGGCGCCAATGGCCACTAACACCCACTAACAACAGGTACGCTTCAGGGGCCGTCTGTCGCTATCTGTCAGACTGTCACTGTCCCGCCGTGGGGGTTCAATGTCGCTTTCCAGCGACAAACGCGAGCTCGGCGAGCAAAGGCGTCAATTACACGCAAACACATAATCACATACCGAATGTCTTCTTCCGCTTCGGCTCCGATGTTCCGCCCATGTCGTCAACTTTCGTCCATTCTCGTCGTCCATAAAGAGAAGACTCCCTCGAGGGAGGGAAAAGAGGAAAAGAGGAGGGAGATGGAAGCCAATGCAGAAAGCAGAGGATAACCAAAATTATCATTTGTCATTTACAACCCCCCCCCCCCCCAACCATGTCCGACGAATACCTCGCGCAGCCGCCGTCGCTGTGCTGCTTCCTGGGCAGCATCCACGCGGGCACGCCCAAGGGCGTCGAAGAAGAGCTGGCCGGCGTCCAGACCTATGTGGCCCGCCCGCCCGACGGTGTCGCCGCCAACGGCCACATTGTCTTTTATTTCCCCGACGTCTGGGGCCTGTCCAACAATGCCAAGCTGCTGATGGACGGCTTTGCGGCCGGCGGGTACACGGCGCTTGGCATCGACTACTTTCGCGGCGACCCCATCTCCAAGTACCGCGCAAGCCACGACGCCAAAGCGCCGCCCGAGTTTGACCAGAAGGCCTGGCGCGACAAGCATTTCAACTTTGCCACGGAGCACGTCCCGGTGTGGGCCGAGGCTGCCAAACAGAAATATGGCGGGCCGGACACGCGGTATGCCTGCACGGGCTACTGTTTTGGCGCGCCGTTTGTCCTCAACTTGCTGGCCAAGGACGGTGTTGTGTCTGCCGGCGCCGTCGCCCATCCGTCGCAGCTGAAAGAAGAACACTTCCGCAACACCAGGCTGCCGCTCTTCTTGTCGTGCGCCGAGCACGACCACGCCTTTGCGACCGAGCCGCGGCGCAAGGCCTTGGACATTCTGATGGAGCAAAAGACGCCGTACCACGAGCAGCTGTTTTACAATGTCAAGCACGGCTTCGCGTCGCGCGGCGACCTGAGCGATCCGTACGAGCGCTGGGTCAAGGAGCAGAGCCTGCAGGGGATCGTGAATTGGTTTGACTTTTGGCTGATCCGGAACCACCAGAAGTGACTCGATGGAGGGTCAAAAGCAAAAAAAAAAACAAAAGAGCATTTATGATTCACATTCTGTAGCGGTACGTTTCAATGACTAACATACAAAATTCAAAATACAAAATACAAAATGCAAAATGCAAAATGCAAAATGCAAATCCAACTGGCCTCACTTCTCGCCTTCCGCCGGCGCAACACCAACATTGATTGTCGCCGTCCCGTTGCTGTCCTGGCCCTCTGTCGCCACAATCATGTAGCTGTGCCGCCCCATCTTGAGGCCGCCCGCCTCGAATGCCTTGAAGTGCTCGCCCGTGTGCACCGTCCCGCCCACGCGCTTGTCCGTGCGGATCGACCAGTACTGCGGGAACGTCGCCGTGCCCTGGATCGACGGCTTGTTCCGGCGCATCTTGGTCCAGATCTCGTAGGTCGACCCGTCGACCGTCACGTTGCCCTTTTGCTCGGCGTCGTCCGTCGGGCCCGAGCACGGCTTGTGCGTGCCGTACGACTCGACAATATAGTACTCGACCAGCGGGTTCGTCATCCATCCGTAGATGGACAGGTACGCATTGCCGTTGGGCTCAAAGGTGCCCGAGTAGTTGACGGCGCGCGGGCCCCCCTGGTTCCAGCCCTTGCCGGCAACAAAGTTGCCCTTGTTGCCGGACCAGGTGACCGTGTACTTGCCGTTGGGCCCGTTGGTGTACTTGACTTTGGCGGTGCCGTCGTTCCAAACGGACGAGTAGAACGACTCGGCGGCGGCGTCCATGCTGTCCGTGGCAGCCACATCGCGCGGCTGTGGAAAGACGGCGGCAGCTTGTGTCTGGGCGATGACCGAGAGGCCTGCCAGAAGCAGCGCTACAACGGATCGGGCCATGAGAGTCGAGTCGAGGGATAATGATAATGATGCGCAGGGGATTGTTGATTGTTGACGTTGAACAAATTTCGGTTGACTGCTTGCCTCTGCGTTGTCATCTGCAAGCATCCGGGGTCGAGTGAAGGCAAGACGCAACAGTTGTGAAATATCAGTGATGGCCCGTGTCTGAAGGCTGCAGTCAAGAAATTCTACCATTCCCACTTATGGCTGCCTGCCTTCCCCATGGGGTCATGCTGGCCGTCATCGACAACATTGCTTGGCGCATCCTCTACGGAGCAATACAGGATCGATACCACAGGATCAATACCATGACCACGTAATAACCGGTGTAAATTGAAGGGTACGTGCTGGATGCTGTGTTCTAGAAAAGTGTGGGCGAATCGTGTGGACAAATGCTTCCCCAGGAAACTGCCGAAGCGGTTGTAAGGATCGAGCATCTGTCGTCCCCCGTTATGATGCAAACACCAAGGCAAAAAGCCAGCATCTTGTTTCCTACTTTTGAATCTGTCTTACTCTAATTTTAGATATTTTCGGAAGAATTTTTTTACTGCAAATATTCTTTATTCTTGCTGATTTTTGTTCAATTCTCGTTTTTAACTTGTAAAGACAAGATAAAAATTACACTCGGCGGTATCCATCTTATAGAACAAAATAAAACTACTGTACTTTGCAAAACCATCGTCTCAGCCCAACCATCTGCCAACACGTCAAAAATAACGGGCAGCCGCAGCAAGTACCGAGAGAGACGGAGAGATGCAGTGTTTGCCACTTTGCTGTTACTGCATGTTCTGCAGTCGATAAATTGCACTGTTTTACCGGCTCGGCTAATGTCCACTTGGCGATGCCGATAGACTTCAATAGACTGTTATATTGTTCATATTACGAGTCAATCAGCTACAGTCACCAATCTACAGTTTACAGGTTACAGGTTAAAGTTGGTCGTCATTTCATTGGTTACTGTCTGTGTTCATGTTCAAGTTTGTCAAAATTGTTTTCATATTTTGAGGGTTCGTCTCCTTGCGAAGCGAGAACCAGCCAATCTAAATTTCAATAGAGATCAAGAAAAAGATCAAAAGATCAAGAGATCAAAAAAAACGAATGCGCGCAATGTTTTGGGCGTGGGTGCAAACCTTTCTCACAGACGAAGAAAAAAAGGGGGGATAACTGCTCGACCACGATGCAATGCTAATTATAAAAGGGGAATGAGGAAAGAGGACAAAAAGGACAAAAAATGAAGCAAAAAAATGGGTGGTTAGAAAGGGGTGAAAGAAGTGAAAGAAGAGGTGTTGAGAATCGAAAATCTTGGTGTTACAAGATCATCTCACCAGGAGGCGATCGGAAGAAGAGAAGGTAGTGGAAAGTAGGAAGTGCCGTTGGCGGCTTACATCCGGCGGACGCGGCGGAAGCGCTTGCGGGAAGCCGAAGCGTCCTCACCAATGCTGCGGGCCCACAGGGTGGTGCTCTCGCCTTCCTTGCACTTGGTGCCGGCGGGCATGGGCTGCAGCGACGTCCAGGTGCCCGAGGCGCACTGCTGGTACTGGGAGCCGCCGACGCAGTTGAACATGCCCTCGTCGGTGCAGGAGCCGCTGAGGCCGGAGCCACCGGACGAAGACGTGCCGGATGCAGAGGCTTGAGGAGCAGCCGAGGTGGTGGCGGGCGTGGCAGCACCAGTGGCACTGCTGCCGGCGGCGCCGCTGGAGACGGTGACAAAGATGCCGCCGGTGCCGGTGGCAGTGCCAGTGGCCGTTGCAGTGCCGTTGGCCACACCAGTGGGAGTGACAGCAGCAGCAGACGACGACTTGGTGAGGGTCGTCAGGGTGGTGCCGGGAACAGCGACCGAGGCGGCCTTGGAAGAGGAAGCAGCAACAGGAGCAGCGCTGGAAGCGGAGCCAGATCCAGCAGACGAGCCGGAACCGGAACCAGAACCGGAGCTGCTCGTACCACCGAGTGGGAAGCAGTTGGAGCCCGCGGGCGACTGGAAGTTGGTCTGCATTTTGCTGGGCTTGAGGAGGTTCGGGCCGGGGTCGGGGTAGACGGGGTCGGTGCTGGTGGTGGTCTTGCAGTCGTTGATGGACGCAAGGTTGGCGACGAACAGGTTGGGCAGGGCCGACGAAGACGAGGTGGAGTTGCCATCGCGGGCCTCGAGGGCTTCAACTTCACGCTTAGCCTTGGCCGAACCAGTGACCGTGATCGGGGCGCAGTTCATGTAGTACTCCGGGGCACCAGAAAGCTTGCTGATCCAAGTCCAGGCGAACACGTACTTGCCGGGGGCAATGGAGTCGGGGATGGTGTAGTCGTACGTGCTGGGGCCCGAGCCGTCGGTGGTGGGGCAGCCGCCCTCGATGCTCAGAATGACCTGCCACGCGGTCGAGGCCGAGGGCTGCATGTCCGAGGTCAGGGCCAGCTGGCAAGAGCCGCCGCCGTGGACAGCGCTGCCATGGAAGCTGAGGGTCTGGGTGGCACCAATGGCCATGGTATTGTTGGCAGACGAGGCGGACTCGGTGTAGAACGTAGCAGCAGAACCGACAATCTGGCAGGGATAGTTGGAGCCGTCCGAGTTGAGGGGCGAGGTCGTCGGGTCACCAAAGGGAACGGGAGAAGCCAGGGTCATGTGGGCGAGGACGGGCGAGGAGAACAAGAAGAGAAGGGCCACGAGGGCCGAGAAGAGGAAATGTGAGAACATCTTGAGCAAGATGTGATGTCTTCCTAAGACGGGTGTGTGAAAGAAGGTGATGGAGTTCGGAAAGAGTCTTAAAAGGGCGTCTTGATAGTATGAGCGTGTGTGAGTAGAAGGCTGTCTTACCAGAAGACAGTAGAGTGTTGTGTGTTGTGTGTTGCTTTGTGTTGCTGGGTATCGTTGAGTGTTGTTGATGATGAAGAAGAACGAGAGAGAGAAGGAAAAGAAACGATGCCAAGGCGGAGGCCGCAGGATACTTTTATATGTCTAGGACGGAGCCCCTGAACAGAGACATGAACAGGAAACAACAACAAAAGAACGCAAAAAAGGAAGGAAGTGGACGAGGAGGTGAACAAGGAAGGAAACAAGAAAAATGAACAGAAAAATGGGCAGGAGGTGAAAAGTCTGACGGAGGCGGGAAGAGGAGACAAGTGGAAAGGGAAGAGCCACCCGGGCGTGCCTTCCCGCAGTGTTTGCAACTCGGACATAGGCAGACAGGCTCACAGCTCACAGGCATTCAGGAGAACACAATGGAGCACAACCACAATAGGAAGTGCAGGAAGCTTGTTCACACGGCCAGACTGCGGCGGGAAGGCGCGAGCGAGGACCTCACAGAAGAATGAGAGAATTGGCCGTGGCTGCACACTTGCACAAGTGGAGCATCTGTGTACATACACAAGCACTTACACTAGCACAGGCACAAGTACAGACGGAAGGTACAGGGAAAGAGGCAGAGAGAGACATGCACACAGGCACAGAAACAGAATGCCAAAACAGAAACACCAAGACAGAATGACTTGTTCAGGCGAGCGGCCGTGACGTCGATCTCCCGGCTTGCCAGCCCCCATCGAATTGTTTCAAGACCATTCAAGGAGACTGCTTGAATGGGCTGAACAGGCCCGTTTGTGCATTGGTGTGGGATGGATGGAAGTATGGAAGACGTGGGCTGTGTTTGACTGTTTGTTCATTTTTGAGGAGTTTGCCAGCATTTGGCAGCCATTCAGTGGCCGGCTGGTCTTCCCAAACAATGGATCGGCATCAGGGTTGCTGTTCACCTCCAAAAAGGACTGTTCATTGTTGCGGGACTCACACATCAAAGAGTGGTGGGAAGGTCAATGGAATGCAGAATGCAACGAGAGCCTAGAGGCCATTGTCTCAACTTACACTGTCGGCCACCCAATGGCGTTGCGTCCCAAATCGCCCATTGTGCCGATCTGGAAGGTGGGGAAACAGCGCGTTCCTGGCAGGCTGGCAGGGCCTGGGATCGGCTGGGCGATGTTTGGTGCGGCTTTTGGCAGTTTTGGGCAGTTAGGGCAGGTTTGGGTGGTTTCAAAACAACTGACCAATCACAACAGCAGGCCCGTCAGGGGCAAGGTGGTTCTGCAACGGCGTCAGGGATGCTCCATTGACGCTGAATTGACGCTGAACTGACGCTGAGAAGCGGTCTTGATTGTATTGATTGGGCGAGACTCGTCGATGTCAGGTCAGTGTGCATTTCCCCATCGTGAAGCATTGAGTGGCAATGAGCGATTGTTTCTGAATTGTCCTTTTTCATTTGTTTTCTCTGAGCCTCCTCCGCCTCGCATTCTGCATCGATTCGTTCCTGTCGGGCGCTCGATGAGACAGGAGACGTGTCGGACGATCGAACTAGGCGCGAAGTCGTCCTGGTCTTGGAATCTTCTTTGTCTTGGAGTCTTCCTTGTCTTTTGGTCTTCCTTTTCTTCTGGCAGCCTTCCTAAACAGGCAGCCGTGAAGAGAGTCGGGCATTGCAAGGTTCATGGTGATCGCAGACCGGGGACTTGACTTTGCATTGCATCAAGAGCCAGGGAGACAGGCCTCACAAAACACAGAACAACAGATGAACAAGAAACAGCAAACATCAGTCACAGTCACAGTCACAGTCACAGGCAACATCAACGGACAACATCCACAGGACATGCATCTGTGAATCCGTGAATCTGTGACAAACGATCAGCACTAGCCGGGCATTGTTTCTGGTGTTCCTTTTTCTTCCTTTTTGCTTCGTTTGTTCTTTTTGGTCTCGATCTGTCTCGATTGTTTCTTCTTGTTTCTTCTTCTTGTTTCTGGTCGTCTTGTTTGCATCCCGGTCCTCGTACATCTGGCATTGAGCCTATGCAGGACGGGAGGCAGACAAGCAAGAAAAAAGACATAAAAAAAGAGAAGATGAGGCATTTTCTCTCCCACTTCAATTCTTCATCTCTAGATAGTTCATGTCGTCTTGTTTTTGTCTTCTCCCGCACCGGACAAGCTGCTTTCCGTGATTTTTGTATGCAGGCAGGCCCGCGACAATAAAGTCGACAAATTCATCCAGAAAATGCCTCGCACACAAGTTGATTTCAGCATACATGGAGATACACAGAACATGCACAGCACGGGGTCTCTCGTAGATTGTGTTCTGCAGATCCCGGCTCAACAAGTCCGGTGGTACGTGATATTGCTTGTGCTGTTGACTGTTGTTTGTGAAGATGCAGTGATCAGAGAGAGGATGTTTCTCTTCAGTGAAAGCCATGATGCCTAGCGTTGTAAAGACACGGTGCGGACTTTATATTTTTGCGCACATATGGCTATACACACTGTACGCCACCACTAAACGCGTCGCGAGCTGTTTGGCGTGACATACGCTCACCTTCTGCAGCATCACAGCCACGGCGGCAACGAAACGGACAAACGACAATGGCGCGAAAGCTCCCCTGGGCGCGAACAGGCGGCCAACAGGCGCAGCCAAGGCCGAGACAGCCTGCAGCCCACCGGCGTTCCTTTTCTCCAGGGCCTTCTGGTCACAGACGACGAAATGACAGCGGCGAGAGCGATGGCGATGGCGATGACGACGCAGACACCTCCAGAGCCACCAAGAAACAGCGTTCCTCGTCTCCAAAACGATCGCGAAATGACACGTCAAGATGTAAGCGACCAATTCTCCTCTGCTATCATCTTCACCACTGACAAACCAGTCCGCACCCCCTCGACATCCCCTCCACCAGCACCGCCATCGGAAATGTAGGTTTCTTTTTACAAAGGTTTCTTTTTGCGACGACCTCCACCGACCTGCTACGCAGACTAAGCTAACAGCCCAGCTTCATGGTCGACGGCATGGACAACGATGACCGCTATCGCATGGTGGAGGACGAGCTGCTGGCCGTCGCGCGTACATTCACGGCCCATTTGCACGCCGCCGCCTACCAGCGCCTCCGCGCCAAAGCCAAGAGCCAGACAGCCGCGGCATTGCGATCTTTGGCGCGACCGACAACAATAACAACAATAACGGGCGCGTCCGCGTCGACGATCGACCGGGTGGCACGGCGGACGGCGGCAGCGAAACAGCGGGGGAAACAGGCGGCGGCGTTGCGCACTCTCAAAGGCAAAGGCAAAGAGAAGGATGAAGGCGACGGCGACGACGACGACGGCGAGGAGGAGGCGGAAACACCCTGGGCTGGCACGGCTCTGCAAGACTTGATGGAGACGGACCCACGAAAGGCACGGCCGTCGCTTGTCTCTCTGGCATCTGTTGTCGGCAACCGGTCGGGTGGACAGAGGCAGCCGACAGAATATGGCGACGACGACGACGACGACGATGATGATGATCTGGACGGGCCGCCTGTCCAACCACAGCCTGCCCCGCCGGCCATCAAGCCATCTCCACTAATACCAATATCGAAGCCAGGCATTGCTGCGACGCATCGAATATCAACAGTCCGGGACGGCAAGTCCGTGTCATTTGCACCGACAACAAGAAAGGAGGGAGATCATGACGAAGACGACGATGACGATGACGACGATCTCGACGACGCAAGCGGCCTTTTGCTCAAACTACGAAAACGGCGCGCACAAGAAAAGGCAGGCCGGCTACAAGAACAAAAGAGGAGGCGGCAACAGAAGAAGGAGCAGGACGAAAAGGCGTCGTTGGATACGATACCGTCCTTTTTATGAGGACATGCAAGAAGCAGTGCTCATGCGACACGATATGATATATGATACCCAGATACGATATTCTACGATACGATACGATACGATACCATAATATACGAAACAAATGAAATCAAACCAAATCAAATCAATAAATGCTCATTAATCAATGCTATGTTCTCAGGACTTTTCGGTTCGTCCTGGCCAGTCCGGCCAGCTCCGGCCTTTGGCCTCCGTTGGCCTCCGCTGGCCTCGCTCAACCCTCAAACGGCGTCTCGTACGGCCGCTCCGCCTGCGGCGTGATGCGGGCCAGATGGCGGCGCGCGCCGCCCTTCCAGTCGACGAGGGCGGTGTGCTGGGTGACGCGGTTGTCCCAGACGACCACGGTGCCCTCCTCCCACTTGACGCGGGCCTGGAAGTCGGCGCCGAGGGCCAGGTGGCTGTACAGGAAGTCGAGCAGCGCGTCGCTCTCCTCCTTTTTGAAGCCGACAATTTCACGGGTGACTAGGGCCGAGCGTTAGCGAGGATAAGAATAAAAGTTGTGGGAGACGGGACTTAGACTGAAACTTACATTGGGGGTTGACATAAAGCGCCTTCTGGCCGGTAGCAGGGTGGGTGCGGACAATCGGGTGGACGTTGTACACGGGCTCGCGGCGCTTGATGCTGCCGCGGGCGACGCTCGAGTTGACCTGCTCGATGCCCGAGTGGGTCGCCTTGAGGCCGTGCAGGCGCTTCTGGAACTCGGGGCTGAGGCGGTTGTACGCCTCGACGGCGTCGGCGAAGAGCGTGTCGCCGCCCGTCTCGGGCTTGTCCAGGATATACAGGAACGTGGTGCCCGGCGGCTGCTGCTCGTACGACACGTCCGAGTGCCAGGCGATGGAGTTGGTGCGCGTGGCAAAGAACTTCTCGGCCGTCGTGTCGCCGGCGGCGCGGTGCACCAGGTGGATCTCGGGGAAGCCCTCGGGCGCGCCCGACGTCGGGTGCACGTGGTGGCGGCCAAAATAGGCGCCGTAGTCCAGCGCCTCCTGGATGGGCAGGTCGGCAAAGTCCTGCTTGCGGAAGGCCACGACCTTGCGCTCCGCCACAAAGCGCGCCAGCTGGTCCTTGCCGGCGTTGCTGAGCTTGCTCAGCTGCACGCCGGAAATCTCGCTGCCGATCGTGGGCGTGAGGTCCACCCGGGTGGCCGCCGCCGGAATCAGCTCCGGAAACGACGTGTCGGCATCCTTGCCGTGCTCGTAGTGCTCAAACGGCTGCAGCGGCGGGTAGTGCTCGTCCGGGTTCCAGGTGGGCAGATAATTCGGGTACTTGGCAGCCTCGAAGCCGTCAATGCCCGTGACCTCGTCCTCCTTGCTGAAGCGCGTGGGGGACAGCTCCTTGTAGTCGCCGGCGGCGGCCGTGGTGGTGTGGAGGTTGAGCTCGGCGGGCGCCGGCTGAGGGATCGTGATGGTCTCAATGGCAGAGGGGGCCATGGCTGTGGTGGTGGGGGTGTGGGATATTTGCGTGGGATGAAAGACAGAGAGATGGGGGCACGGTGTGATGTTAGGTAATGGGATGCACTCTGATGCAGTTGCGTGAGGCGTCGATTCAGAAAAGGCCGGATGGCAGGCAACGATGGATCTGATAAAAGATCAAGAGATAAAAAGGAACAGAAATAGAAATAGAAGCAAGAAGTATGACTCTCGTTGGGGTCTGCAGCCAGGGTTGGGTCCCTATTTATATCAAGTTGTTCCCCTTTTCGTGGAGGGAGTCAGACAGAACAAGGGAGAGTCAGTAACAGAGCCACCAGAAAGTACACTAGAATCCGTGCAAGAACTACAAATACAACGAAAAAAAACGGAAACTGAAACGAAACAGGACGACATCGGCGAGCGAGCTCCGCGAAGAGGGCAGAGACGGCTGGAAAATCGATTAAACGAACGCCGTCGATCTCGTGGCAACGAACAAGCTCGGAAAATCACGTTCCAAGGACCCTCCCAGAGCTCTCCAAGAGCCCTCCAAGAGCCCTCTACGAATCCTCCGATCGAGTTCTTGGACGGTTGCACCTACATGCACACGCGGGGAACAACGACATATCGGTCATGGATGTCGCAAGCGTGCCCCCCCTTCTGCCGTGGCCCCATTGCCTGATTTATTCTCCGTAGTTAGTGTCGAGCTGGTAGTCCTAAGTCGTATGGTATGCTCGCCCGTCCATCTCCAGCGGGGACCAAGAATTATGAATACTGGACGACTGGAGAACTGCATGTAATACAGGCACAGACCGGAGAAACGTTCTCCTGTCATCGTGCCGTGAGGACCATCTGCATGTGTCTACATCTCTACGCAGTATGCTCTACACGTTGACTGCATGGACCCCTTTGTACCGGCTCTCTTATCAATCAATACGACGTATGTCGTACAACGTAGCTGGATTAGAAAAAGGAAGTTGGCATGGGACATTGGCCGCGGAAATAGAATCACAGAGAGACGAGAACATGGCTTCAGGACGGTGATACTGAGTCGTTGATATTGGACAATGAAATGGTGGTCCGAATGCGGACACAGTCTGCAGGATGAGGCGGCAGAAGATCATTTGAAGATCAGAGGAGAGACGGCGCTGTCATACAGCAAAGGATTGGTCTTTATGTTTTGTTTGAGTGGTCAAAATTACTGGTCTATGGATGTACTAGTTTTGGCTGTGAGCAATGTACGGAGTACTCATTGTGTTGTCGTCCAGAGTGGGTCCATTTCGACTAACACGAATCAAAGCCCATGTTGTGATTCGTCGAGGCAATCGCGTCATCCACACGGCGTCCATGTCGTGAGCCAGCGAGATGTAAAAGGGCGTTGTGGGTTTTTTTCACCTGTAATCCGTACGACGTCTGCTATTGTTAAAAGAAAAAAGGAAAAGAAAAGAAAAGAACACTCTTATTTTCTTACTCCGCCCATTGTAGAAAAGACATGACATGTGCAGGGAAGACGTGAGCAAGACAGAGTCTTTTAACCATGATCGGCTCTCAAGGTCGTCACTTATTTTCTGTGATCTTATCTAAACGTCGACGCTGCTCCATAATTTTGATTCTCGCCTAGAACTCCCGCACAAGTCGACCCGGACAGACGCAAACGTCATCGCCAGCACGCCATTCCCCGCAGCCATCGCGGAGGACAGGCGACATTAGAAGTCGAAATCGAGGGGCAACAAAACAGCCGCGACTTGCGTACAACGTGCACGGAAAACGAGAGGTTTAAAGCCTTGTCGTTTCTCCGAGATGGTCCAGTCTCTTGTTTGATTTATGATACGTGTCCGTGGTGACAACTCGTGCTGACTAACACAGCACATGCACTGAATGGTGATACACCTGGCCAAGGTCCCGGGATGCCCCGCGTACATACTTGATGGAGGTTCTTAATATTGATCACACGGTATCTTGGTACATACATAACACTCTTCTCCACTGCCACCACCCCTCACCCTCACGGATTCCTCTTCTCCAGCCGGCAGGTCAGGCCCGACTGCCGCGGGAACCAGGTCGACACAATCTCGAATTTCTTGGGCGCCGCGGACGGCAGGATGCGGTAGCGCTTGACCAGCGTGGCCACGACCTTGTAGGTCTCGAGCATGGCGACGTGGCGGCCGATGCAGATGCGCGAGCCGCCGCCAAACGTCAGGTCGGCGGCGTTCATGCGCCGCAGGCGCTGCTGGAAGGCGTCGTCCGGCTCGTCCGGCCGCGGCAGCCAGCGCTCCGGGCGGAACTCGGCGGCGTCGGGGCCCCACACGCTCGTGTTGCGGCCAATGACGTACGGGTTGAGGCCGACGCCGGTGCCGGGCGGCAGGAAGCGGCCGTCGGGCAGGGTGGCGCCGTCAGCGGGCACATAGCGCTCGAGCAGCAGGCCCACGCCCGGGTGCATGCGCATGGCCTCGCGGACGACGCCGTCGAGGTAGGGCAGGGCGCGGGCGGCGGCAAACGCGACGACGCCGTTTGTGAGGGGGAGGTCGGCGGCCAGCACTTCGGCCTCGAGCCGCGCCAGCGTGTGCGGGTTGTCGAGCAGGTAGTTGAAGATGGCGCGCAGGGTGATGGCGGTCGTGTCGGCGCCGGCGAGCATGTTGACCTGCAGGTAGCCCATGACGACGTTGGTGTCGACGACGTCGGGCACTTTGCGCTTGGCGTCGAGGAAGTGGTCCAAAAAGTCTTTTTGCTCAGCCGTCTTGGCGTCGGCCCTGTCGGCGCCCTCGGCCATGCGCGCGACCATGTTTTCGTAGGAGATGCGGGTCACGTTCTGCAGGTTGGGCGGGCCAATGCGCCGGATCGGGTTCTTGTCCAGCACAAAGTCCAGCCACGGCATCTGGCCCACGGCCGCCATGTAGTCGGTGACCTGGTCGGCAATGTGGATCGTGCCGTCAAAGTCGCGGCCCGCCTCCATGTAGCCAAAGCGCTTGCTGAACGTCGCGGCCGAGATAAAGTCCCACGTGTAGTACGCGATCCACCGTCCCAGGTCGCAGTCGCCCAGCGGGGCGCCCGCCTTGTCCATGAACCGCGCCTCCAGGTGGCCGCACAGATCCCCCAGGACGCTGTTGACCGCCGGCTCCATGGCCAGCACGCTGCTCATCGAGTAGTACTTGACAATCGGCCGCTTCATGCGCGCGTGCGCCGCCTGGTCCGTCGTGCTGAACAGGTGGTACGTCAGCTTGCCGTCAATGTACGCGCTGCTGTTGTGGTAGAACTCCGTCTTGCGCCACTTGCCGTCCGTGCCGTAGACCGTCTTGATCATCTCGG
This sequence comes from Sporothrix mexicana, assembly GCA_021396375.1. Lineage (NCBI taxonomy): Eukaryota > Fungi > Ascomycota > Sordariomycetes > Ophiostomatales > Ophiostomataceae > Sporothrix > Sporothrix mexicana. The sequence goes on along the minus strand of WNYC01000060.1, from coordinate 203,289 downwards.
GGTAGTCGAGGTCCAGCAGATTGGGGCCGATGCGCACGACGGGGCCGTACTTGTTGTGCAGCGCCTCGATGGTCCATTGGTACTTGCCCGAGTGGGCGTGGTATAGCCGCCAGAGGTTGGTCCAGCCTGAGAAGTGGCAGTGTCAGCATGTGAAGTGCGTACGTGCCGAAATTGTGTGCACGTCAAGGGTGTACCTACCCGCCCAGAACGGCCCCGGATACTGTCGCAGAGGCGACGTAAAGTACGCGTAAATGTACCAAAAGGCGACAACGCCAACAACAGACCCAACTACGAAGAGTGGCTGGGCCGCCGCCAGCTGCAGCTGTTTGGTCAGAATGGAGAGTGTCGGCATGATGGGTGGAGGCGAGGATGATGACGATGACGAGGAGGACTGGCTGTCAGGCAAGAGTTATGCAACGGCATCTTGGTTTATATAAACATCTCGAGCAACGCTTTCTTTGAACGAAGAAAAAAAAAAGAACCCATGGCTCACTTCCTCTGTCTTGCTCTTCCTCTGTCTTGTTCCAACACTTTGATTTCGGAAGCTAGTTTGGGTAGCTCCCCTAGAGCTGCCATCCGAATGAGGGGAAATGGGAAATGGGAAACGGTGCTGTCATCACAAAGGTGGAAAGATGGATGCTTCGAAGCAATGCCAGTCAAGTGGATATGGAAATACGGAAAAGACGGTTGGTCCTCCATCGCCTGGCATTCGGCGTTGCGGGGATCTACACAGAGATCTGGGGTCTGGGGCTTTGTCAAACATCTGGGGTATTTGGTTTGTGGGGCCGTCTGGCCCGGTCTGGGGAAGGCCGCCTTGGTCATGTCTTGGTCGTGATGTTTAGGCCGGTGGTGATTGGTTGGCTGTCCTTGTCGTCAACAGATCGTGGGAATTTCCCGTTCCCACGCACTAGCAGGCCATAGTAACTGTCGACAAGGCCTGCGCCAGCCCTGCATCCCCAGTTTGTTTCGGCTGCGGTCTGTCGACGGCAAAAGCACGAAGGATTTCGGATGCTGGCCCGCTGCTATCCGAAAGTCTGTCGTCTTGTTCAGCCTGTATCGGATTGTGTTTTCTGTCGACCTTTCCTTCCCGACAGACGTATCCAAGTATATATATCTATGACCATCCCACCGGCCGCACTCTTCTCGGTGTTCGGTGTTCGGTGAGCTCGGTTTGCCAGTTTCTGGGAAAGGGACGAGACGATTCAACTTTCAAGATCGACACAAGGCTGCCGCTGCATTTCATCATCACGGGATGGTATTATGCATTGTCTGGTGATCGGCCAGCGTCCCAACTGAACAGAGAACAGAGGGTACATCATACATGTATCTCGTGGAAATACCGACAGATTCTGTGAGCAAGTATTACGTTGAGAACGAAGGTTGGATGCCCTTGTCTCGTTCGTTTTGTTAGGCTCGGGGCCTCTTAGAAACGCGAGTACAATATTAAATGTTGTATTGATCTCAATGTTTACAAAATATCATGAAAAAAATTCGATTGACAAACACAGCCACAAAAGAAAAAGACAAAGACAAATCAAATAAAAAAGCCAGATAAATTCGATAAACTCCATTACTAGCCAGATACAACCTATTATATTCCTTCGTCTCTCTACCTCGTCTTACCAGCCTTCACTGTCGCTGTCGTCATCGTCGTCCGACTCCTGCATGTTGAGCTTTGAGAACCTCTCACCTGGGCCCTCTTCCTCATCGTCGTCCTCGTCGTCGTCCTCGTCGTCGTCGTCGTCGTCGTCGTCGTCGTCTTCATCATCCCCGCCCTGTTCCACCGGTTCACTCTTTGGATCATCCTCCTTGTCCCCTTCCTTCTCGTTCTCCTCTGCCTTTTCCTGTTCCTTTTCCTTCTCCTCCTGTTCCTTTTCCTTCTCTCGCTTCTCCCGCTCCTCCTTTGCCTCTTCGTATCCCTTTGCCCCCTTGAGGCGGTAGATAAACAGACCTCCAGCCTCTGTGCCGATCACGACCGTGGCCGCGTTGCTGTCGTCGTCCTCGGTGCGGATCGTGCACGTCAGGTCGGAAAAGTAATAGGGCGTGTAGGGTGCAAACAGGCCCGGGAACTGGGCCACGATCTCGCCGCGCCACACAAGGGCCGAGACGCTGCCGGCGCCGACAAGGCTGCACGGGTGGCTGGGCGACAGCTTGAGACGGACCAGCGGAGGCGGGCGGGGAAGAGGGGCGTTGTCATCATCGACGGGCTCGTTGGCATCATCGACAGGGGCAGGCTCGACAGGCTCGATAAGCTCAACAAGCCCGCCAGGCTTGGCGGAGCTGATGGGTTCAGTGGGCAGCTCCCAGACACCGCATTCGCCGTGCAGCAGATACGAGCCCTCGGTGCCGGTGACGGACAGCTGGCGCGGAATGTAGACCTGGGCGCCCACAAGCTCGGGGACCTCGAACGAGTGCGCCAGCTGCACGCCCCGGGGATCCCACGGCGAGGGCTGGGGTTTCTCGGGCCCCTTGTCCTTGTCGTCCGGGTTCTTGTCGTCCTTGTTCTTGTCGTCGTCCTTGTCCCCGGCGGGCACCTTCTCGGCCGCCGCCATCTCCGCCATCTCTTCGGGCGTCCGGCGCTTCCACAGGAAGACGCCGCCGGAGCTGGTGATGCCAAAGAGCGACTGGCCGTCGGGCGCAAAGACAAAGCTGTTGCAGCGCATGCTCCAGTCCGTCTCGAACACGAAGCTGCGGTTGTCGTTGTCGGCGTTGTCGTTGGACCGGTTGTCGTCGGACTTGACGGACTTGTCATCGGACTTGTCATCAGATTTATCGGACTCGTCGTCGGACTTGTCGTCGGACTTGTCGGATTTGTCGGCCGTGTCGGCGCCGACGTCGTCTTTGATCTCCTCGCCGTCCTTTTCCTTGGTCTCCTTTTGGGCGTCCGTGTCATCGCCGTCGCCGTCGCCGTCGCCATCGCCATCGCCACCCTTCTTCTCTTCATCGCCTGCACTGGAGGCACCCTCGTCCTTTTCGTCCTTTCCGTCCTTTTCATCAGACACCTCGACCCCGTCCTGCTCCTGCTTGGGAAGTTCCGGTTCCGCTTCCGGTGCCGGCGCCGGCTTCTTTATGAGAACGGTGCATGGCTCCAGTGGCTCCGGTTCGGCAGGCAGCACTCCCTCAGCATCTGGGCCAGAACCTGCCGGCGACAGGTCCCAGATGAAGCCGGCATAGCCAGCGGCGACCACAAAACGGCCGTCGGGTGAGAAGGCAAGCGTTCCCGAGGCATCTATGTCGTCGTATTTGAGGGCCACAAAGAGGCGCTTTTTCTCGGCCTCGGGCTTGACGGCAACGACACTGTCTGGCTCGGCGCTGTCGCCGCCGTCCTTTTCGTCCTTTTCATCCTTTTCGTCCTTTTCGTCGTCCTTCTCGTCGTCCTTGTCCTTGTCCTCGGCATTCTCTTCTGCATTCTCCGCATTTTCTGCATTTGCTGCAGCGTCCCGGGCGGCCTCCTCGGCGTCTTTCTTGGCCTGGATCTCTTCCGCCATTTTCTCGAAATACTTGTCCGTGTCCCCGCCCAGCTCGTCGTACACCGCACGGCACGCCGCCAGGTCCCAGACGCGCAGGGCATCGTGCGACATGGTCGCGATCCTGTCGTTTTGCGGCGAAAAGGCGGCGAACCGCACCCAGCCGGGTTGGGCGCCTAGGACGGCCACGCGCCTGCCCGTCGCCGTCTCCCAGACATGGGCCTCGCACGAGTCGTAGCACGCCAGCATGAGGCTGTCGTCGTCGGAAAAGGCGATGCAGTTGACCTCGCTGCCCAGCCTGGTCGGCCGCAAAAAGGGCGGGTCCTCGGCGGCCATGATGGCCTCGGCGCCGACGGTCGGCAGCTCGCGCATATTCTTGTGGAGGCGCACCTGGCCGCCCTCGACGGCCGTCGCGAGCCACTCGCCGTGGTGCGACCGGACGACCGCCGTGAACGCCACCCGGGGGGCGTTTTTTATTTTGACGGCGGCCTTTTCCTCCTTTTCCTCCTTTGCCTCGTTTTTCTCGGCCGCTTCCGTAAACATCTCCGGCTCGGCGGTGATGAGCTTCTGCACCCGGACGTTGCTCGCCGACGTCGACAGCACAATCTCCGTGCGGCTCTGGCTAAACGCCGTCGACAACGTCTTAATATGGTTGCGGTGCAAAAACGGCCGTGCCACAGCATGCGGCCCGGCTTCGCTATCGTTGTCTTTGTCTGCTGTAAGCTCGTAGATAAAGTGCTGCACGCCCCCGCCGTCCGTGTCGCGCGCCGTGATCGTGCGCCATGTCTGGCTGTAAAACACCTCCTTGTACTTGTTGAACGGGTGGTGCTGCCGCTGCTGCAGCTTGGCCGTCTGGTTGCGGATGTCGTAAATGTCCAGGTCGCCGTCGGCGCGCACAACCGCCGCCAGGCCCACGTCGTTGGCGACGGCCACGTTGCCGTAAATTTGCTTTTCCTTCTCGTTTTCGTTTTCGTTTTCGATTTTCCTGGGCTGCGCTTCGGGGGGTGCGTCCTTGAGCAGCTCGACCACACAGTCGGGCAGGATGCGGTCGGCAGCGTCCTGGGCGCGAATGTCTTGGATGGAAAGGCCGGGCACACTCAAAATCACCTCGTACCCGGTGGTGTAAAAGCCGCCGCAGGTGACCGTCACAAAGGTGCCGCTGCGGTCAAAGTCGATGTTTGAGAACAATGGGAGCGGCGTGGGGTAGTAGGTGATGTCGACGGTGGCATCAGCATCAGCATCAGCATCAGCATCAGAACTCTCGGCGTCCTTGTCGTCCTTGTCGGCATCCGTCTTCTCTCCATCCGTCTTCTCTCCATCCGTCTTCTCTCCATCCGTCTTCTCTCCATCTGTCTTCTCTCCATCCGTCTTCTCTCCATCTGTCTTCTCTCCATCCGTCTTCTCTCCATCTATCGCGCCACCCTTCTCCACCTTCCCACCCTTGAGCTTCTCTCTGCGCTTAAACTCGGCATCGACAGCAGCATACGGCACCGTGACACTCCGCTGGCCCGTCGTCAGGTCGTACTCCTGAATCTCCTGTTCACTGATGGCCACCAGCCGCTGCGAGCCGCTGCGCGAGATGCCCTGCGACACGGGATACTCGCCCATGTTGGTGTCCACGCTGTGCTGCAGCGTGAGCGACGCGCGGTCCCAGCAGCGCAGCGTGCCGTCGTCGGACAGCGACACAATGAGCCGGTCGTTGAAGGCCCAGTCGGCGTCGCGGACCCAGTCGGTGTGGCCGATGAGCAGGCCAACGGACGCCGCCATTTCGGCCATGTCCTTGTCGTAGAGCGTCTCGATGCCGAGCACCGGCACGTCGTTCAGGGGGGCGACCAGGGACGGAGTCTCCTTGTTGGTCTCCTTGTTGGTCTCCTTGTCGGTCTCCTTGTCTGTCTCCTCCGTCATTGACAACCCCGCTAAGCCGTGGCCCAGCATCTTCTGGAAGCGGGCGACCTTGGCCAGAGGCAGATTGATCAGGCTGAGGCGCACGACCGTCGTGTACAGCTGCCGCAGCATGTGCTGGACGGGCGACAGCTCGGGCGCGCCGGCCCGGGTGTCGGTCGACGGCAGCAGGTCCTGCAGCAGCAGGCGCACGGTGTCGAGGCCGTTGACGGCTTCGAGGTGGCCGATCCACGCGTCCGAGTGCGACGAGAGGAAGTCATCCAGCGCGTCTTCCAGCTGGCGGTAGCTGTTGGCCACGTCCAGATCGACATAGTCGAGGTGGCGCAGCCAGGCAAAGTGCATGTAGAGCAGAACCGGCTCGTTGTCTCCCGGTACGTCTCCCGGTGCGTGGCCGACAACGTGCTTGGCCAGGTAGCGCAGGTGGCGGCAGGCCATGTCGGCGTGCAGTTCGGAGGGTGTCCGCTTGCCCTTACTCTCCTTGCTGTCCTCTCCCAGAAGCAGCAGCTCTCGTCCGGCAGCCATCACCGCCGGGTTGGGAACGCACGTCAGCACAAGCGGCCGCTCCAGATTGTCCTTGATCTCGTTGACCTGGAGCAGCGGGAAGCCGAGCGCCTTGATGAGCATCTTGGCGTCCACATGGGCCGGGATATCGGCGAGCGCGCACAGCTCGCCGAGAGGCAGCGGGATAAAGGCCATCTGCGCCACAGACAGCAGCGACTGCAGGAACTGGCGGTCGTCTTCGTAGTACGAGTCCTGGACGAAAAACCGGACAACGTGCTTCAAGTCTCCGTGGTCGGCGTTGTCGTCTGTCAAACCAGCCATATTTTTGAGCATTTGCCGGGCGTTCCAGGGAAGCCGCACCGAGGAAAGGAGGTGCGCCGTGATATGGATCTGCGTCATGTTGTTGCCGGACTGTCTGATGATCTCGTTCTCAAACCAATCATACACAGCCGCGGGGAAAGTCGGGAGCAGTTTTTCTTTCAGCAAGGCGCGAGCGTAGCGGTGCATGATGTTGTCGAGGCCTGCGTCGGCGGCTTCCAGGTCCAGGCGGCAGGTTTGGGGCTGCGACGGCGGCACATATTTGGGGGCGACCGCAACCCACGCAATCTTGTCCGACAGGCGGCATGTGGTGCGCATCAGCAGGTGCAGGTCGCGTGCTGTCCATTGCCGTTTCGGCGCGGCGCGGGTCGGCCCGCCCGTCCCGGATTTGTGGGGCACGATGCCGTCGCTCTTTCCAGAATTGGCAGCATCACCACCCGCACCCTCAACCTCAAAATCGCCGACAACCGGCACCTCCACATGGTCGACAATGAAACACGTCCGCATAAAGTCCGGGTCGCGCACAATGGCGCACAAGAGCGCCCAGAGCGAGTAAAACTCGTTGGAGGTGCCCAGCGCTGCATAGAGCGCGGCCGGGTTGGTGCCGAGCAGCGACTGCCTCCTCACGTTTTCGGTTGCGTTGCGCAAATGGCGGACCATCGAGGGCTGCGCTTCCAGCAGCACCAGCAGGATGTCGCGAAGCACATACGTGACAGAAGGGGGCTCGGTAGACGTTTCCCACTCGTAGAAGGAGTGTGCCACAACGTGTGTGGGCAGCGGCTTGTGCGTGTCTTTGTCGTTGCCCAGTGTGTCGTCGCTGTCTTTTTTCTCTCCGTCCTTGTCGTCCTTGTCTTTTTCGTCCGTGTCCTTGTCGTTTTTGTCCTTGTCATCCTTGTCCTTGTCGTCCTTGTCCTTGTCGTCCTTATCCTTGTCGGCCTCGGCGGCTCTGTCGTACTCGCTCTGGCCACCTTCCCACTCGTCGGTAGCAATTGCGTTCAGGATCATTGTGGTGGTGACGCCGTCGTGGCCGCTGACCCAGAGAATGCGGTCCTCGGGATGGGGATCTTCGTCCGGCGGAGGCAAAGGCGCAGGCGTCTCGTCCGAGTCGTTTCCGTTTCCGTTTGCATCTGCGTCGCCAGCCGTCGCGTCCTCGACCAGGGCCAGGCGAGCACGGCGCGCCTCGTACCACTTTTTGTAGCCGTCCTGCTTCTTGGACCAGTTGCTCAGGTCTTTGAGCAGGTCTGGCTGGCCGGGCGTGCGGTAGTGCGGCAGATTGGGCGCCGGCGGCAGCATGGGACGGTGGGTCAGGTCCGGGCCGCCAAGCATGTGGCGGATGTTCTCAATGCTGGTGTCTTCTCTGTAGGAAACGTATCTGGACCTGGTCCAGCTCGGGCTCCGGCTTCCGCTTCGGCTGCTTCCGCTCCGGTTTCTGCTTCTGCTCCTGCTCCTGCTGATGCTCGTGCTGGTACTTTGGTTGCGAATGCGAATGCGGCTACGACTGACGCTTCGACTGAGACTGCGGGCGCGGGTCCGGACGCGGCTGCGGACACGGCTGCGGCTTCGGCTGCGCGAGGCCGACGCGTTGTCGCCAAACCGGTCGCCACGCACTGGCTCAGCACGCTCGATTCGTCCGCGGATCCGCTCGCGTGTGCCAATGCTCGAGACATCGTCGCCGCGGTGCGTGCCGTTGTGCGTGCTGGTCATATCCCTCTGTGTCGGGTGTCTCTTGAGCGGCCGTATCAGTTCTTTGTCCCTTTCTCTCTCTGTGTGTCTCTCTCTGTCTCTCTCTCTGTCCCGCTCTCTGTCTCTGGGGACGTCGACGGCGGCATCCGGCATCAGCAGGCGAAACAGGTCGGTCATGGTGTCCTCGAGTTTCCGGTCGCGGTTCTGCTGTCCCAGCAGAGACTCGAGCATGTGCTGGAGGCGGACGGAGGCAGGGTGTTCGGCCTCGCGCGGCAGTCTTTGGGCGCGGGGATCGCCCTCGTCCTCGCTCTCGTTTCCGTGTCCGTCGTTTCCGTCGTCACCTTCCACCGACGGCTGCGGCGTGTTGAGAATCTTGACGAGCTCGAGGAGCACGGTCTTATACAGGCCGACAATGGAGTAGCGCAGGGCCGCGTTGGCCTCGACCTCGTCGTCGTCGTCCTGGTCGCCATGGTCGCTGTCGTTGTCGGACGAGTGGTCCGCGTCGTTGTTTTGCTTGGTTTCGGACAGCAGGCGCTTCGGCAGCTGGTTGTAAAAGGCGATGCGCGACACAATGTAGGCGAGGCCCGAGCAGTGCGTCGTAAGGTTGTTTCCGAGGAGTTTCTGTCGTTGTTTCGCTGTTAGGGTGCGTAGCAGGAAAAAAATAACAAAAAAAATAAAATAAAATGGAGCTCTTGAATAAACCTACCCTCACGCAAAGAGCTGCCGCCATCCATGCCAGGTGCGCGCTCTCGCACTTGTACATGTTCTTCATCAGCAGCTTCCCCAGGGCCGTCTGCAGGCGCAGCTCGTCGGCCTTGGTCGTGCTCTCGTCGTCGTGCTCCAGGGTGTAGAACCAGCGAAAGACGGCTCTCTGCAGCGCGCCCGTCGTGATGTCGAGGTTCTTGTGGCTGGACCGGCCTTGGCCATGGCCGGTCAGGCTTCGCTGAGCCAGGCCGACAAACGGTTCCTGCGCGTTTCTGGACGACGACGACGGACTGAACGCAGCCCAGGCCTGTTGTTCAAAGGCGGCCGCATCGTCTGGGGTTTCCGACTTGAGCAGATCGTAGGCTTCCTGCCAGAGGATGGAGGCATCGTGGACCTTGGATTTGGTCTTGATGGTGACGACAATGGTGTCGTCGGTCCGGTTGACAACCACGGAAGGCCCCTGTCGCGGCATCGTGCCGTGTACAGTGTACAGTGTACACAGTCGTGGCTGTTGTTGCCCGTCGTGTTGTTGTCTTCGTTGGTGTTATTGCTTCGTTTTTCTTCTTGTTGTGGCTATGTTGTTTGGCTGGTTTCTGTTCAATCTGTTTCGGTGACAAACTGCGTCAAAACGTGAAGCTGAAAAGCGCAAAAATTAAATCACAAATGGCGCAAAGTCACGAAACTGAACTCGGAGCTTGGTTGTTGAGGTGTTTGGGAAAAAAGGTGTGGCATTCACGTCGAGAATCGCCAGAAGCTGGCAAGCTCCTGAGCCTGAGGCGCCGAATGGCCCACTATTGAGGGGATAAACATGCAGTGTCGTGGTAAACGCGTGGTACGGAAGACACCTGAGAAGTACACATGGGGTACTTACCGTACTTTGCGCACTTCTTGCACTTGTTGCACTTCTTACACCTGCGAATCCTTCAGCACAGCCCCTTCATAAAGTGATCGCCCCAGAAACAAATAGCTTGTGCTTGGCTGTTTGGGGCTCAAAGCTTGGGTGGGAACAGCGAAAATCAAAAATGGGACACAAAATGGGGCACGAAGCTGCGGCTGAAATGCAGCCTACAGGGCAGCAAGGTGGCAGGTGGGTGGTTACGACGACCCGTTCCTGTCCAATCCTGTTGGAGCGGATTTCCGAAAATGACATGTAATACATCGTAGTTGATGCCAGACAGCAGCTCGTAAAATCCTAGCTGGGTTTGTGTGTGGGCCAGACAACACGGGCCTTGTCGTGTGTGAGATGTGGATGTGTCGAGAGTGGGCATAAATGTAGCTCGTAGCCTTGAAAGGCAAAACAAGAACGAGCAAAAGCGACACCCTTTTTCCAGGAAAAGAAAAAAGATCGGCCGATAATAATATAATACTACACAGACTACGACATACACAGTACGACATAATACATACGAGGGCCAACATCACCAAACACCACATTACATCAGCAGCTCCCACATACATCCGCACGCCCACAATGAACGACCTCTTTGGCGGCTTCGAGTCCAGCAGCGACTTGGACCTGGGCTCGGGCACGGCCACAGCCAGCGCGATTACGCAGGAGGAGATTGACGAGGCCGAGTCGTTTGGCGCGATGCTGCCGAGCTCGGCCATTGAGCTCAAGGCGACGGCCGTCGAGGAGCAGCAGCTGGGCGAGGCGCGGAACAAGATCTTCCCGTGGTCGAGCACGCCGGAGCAAAAGGGCCATGGGCCGACGGTGATCTCGGACAAGGACATTTCCATGAGCCGGCTGCTGTGGGCGGACGGCCTGTTGACGAAGACGGACAAGGCCGGCACGGCCACGACAAGCAAGGCGACGCTGGCGGTGTTCAAGGTGATTACGATTGCCAAGGACCTGGACAACCCGATCAGCATGGCGAACTTCCGGGTCGAGTTCCACGGGACGGGCGCGGGCGCGGAGCGGGCGGACGCCAAGCGGCCGGTGGTGGTGGGGTGGGCGCCGTTTGCGGCGCTGGAGACCAGCAACACGACCACGGCCGAGGAGACGCGCAACCGCGGCGTGACGGCCGGGGTGCACGCGGGCAACGACATGGCGGGCGCGTCGGTGGAGGCGACGGCCAGCCACCAGCGCGTGTGGACCAAGAGCTACTTTGACGTGAGCCGGTCGTGGCCCGTGGCGCTCGTGGGGCCGACGGGCGAGAGCAGCAATTTCAACGGCGTGCAGTGGCACCTGGAGCACAACAAGCTGGCGGCCCAGGGCGTGCGGGCCGAGATGCTGGTGTACGTGCTGTTTACGCGCGCGGACGACAGCGACTACATTGTCAAGATCACGGCCAACACAAACAAGCTGAAGCTGCTCGGGCTGGGCGACCACAAGAGCCTGCTGCGGGTGACGCCCAAGCCGCCCAGCAAGACCGACGAGCCGCTCGTGTGCTACTTGGAGGGCCGCAAGATGTGGAGCGAGCTGGACGCGTTCCACTACGAGGAACTGCTGACGGACGGCATGGACTCGAGTCTCACGATGCCGTGGGACAAGAAGCGCGAAGAAAAAGAGCGGGAAGAAAAAGAGCGCGCAGAAAAGGAGGACAACCAAGAAAAAGAAACGAAATTGGGCGCCAACGCCACCAGCACGGACGCTACGGAAGCGGCCACTAAAAACGGGCAAGGCTCTGACAATCAAACCGCCAAGAGGGGTGCGGGTGGGGTCGCCAACGACTTTCATTTCAGCGTGTCTGCAAAGGTGGGGAAGAAGGATGAGGAGGATGAGGAGGAGGAGGAGGAGGGGGGGGACAACCCTTTCGTGGCTGTGGCCAAGGAGACGAGGGAAACAAAAGTGACAGAGACGACGAGGGCGACGACGACAACGAAAGAGCCAGCTGGCGCTGTGTCTGGCCCGGGACTGTCGGCCGACCTCCAGTCTGCGCTCCTCGACATCCTGGCGGCGCCCAAACACGACCTCCTCGACGACGAAAACATGGCGGCGCGTGTGGAACGGCTAGAGGCTCGGCTGGAGGAGGTCGAGTACCGCATGGCGCGGCAGGCGCTGGTGATTCGGGCGCTGTTGAAATCCAGGGGCAGTGGGCAGTGACAGGAGACAGGGGACAGGACAGTACGGAGTAGACAGTCGACAGTAGTCAGTAAGAGTGAGAGGACAGGGGTGGAAGCCAGAAGTCACTCGCATGTACCTTTTCTTTTTCTTCAGCCTGCAGGATTCAGCCGCATGGCGTTGACGTGAACTGGGGAGCTGGAGTAGCTTTTTCTTTTTTGGTAGACGAGAGCTGTTGAGGATGTATTGGAAATCAACTGGATTTTACGATGTACGTTCAGAGAATCAAAACGAGGCTCTTGTAAATGTCCGAAGCACACGATCGCCGCTTGCGCCGTTGAATCTTGAATCTGACAACATCTCCATTTCTCATTTGTTTTACTCATTTGTTTTTCTCATTTTCCTTTTCTTACCTCCCTTTCTCATTTGTCCGGTTTCCAATAAACACCACCTGCATTCGACCTCGATTAACGTGCGCGACACCAAGCGCAAGAGCCGCAAGAGCCGCAACACAGGCGCACCGAAGCGCAACATTGGATCACCAACAAAACATTGGATTACAAAGCGAACTTGAGCCACCACACAGCGCAGCACACAGCGCAACACACGCTACACACGCTACACAATGGCCGCCAACCTCAGCGAGGCCATTGACAAGTGGCGCGGCACGACGTACCGCAACAATGAAAAGTTCCAGGCGGAGCTCGCGACGCTGTACAAGAATCTGCTGGACGCGACACGGCTGATGGTGGCGGCGGACATTAACAACAGTAACAACAACAATGCCGAAATACGCACACAAAACGGCCCCAGCGGCGCCAGCCTCGCCAGCCTCGCCAGCGCCGAGGACGAGAAGCAGCTGCGCGACTTTCTGGCGGAAGAGAGCGGCCACATGGACGTGTGTGTGCGGTGGAACCTGCTGCTGACGTCGATTGAGAAGACGGCGGCGCTCAACACCAGCACGAACGCGGCCGACAAGAGCAGGCCGCACGTCAAGCTGGCGACGATGCTGCTGGAGAGCGACGAGGCGGGCGAGGACCTTCTGTTCTACCCGCTGTCGGACGCGCGGTTCCAGCGGCGGTGCCAGTGGCGGCCGGAGAACGCGGCGGACAAGACGGACAAGGCGGCGAAGCCGTCGGCGCAGGACAAGCCGGGCCGGGCGGCGGGCAAGCCGGACGCCAAGCTGCAGGGCCAGCCCGTGGGCGTGGACCCCAGCAAGATGGCGCCGACGACGGCGCCGCCGCACGCGGGCACGTCGGGCAAGATCACCGTATTCAAGACGGCCGTGGCCAAGGGGTACGCGTTCCTGGATGTGCTCCTGACGACGGTGGACGACATCCTGCGGCGCCGAGCCGCGTCGTCCAAGGCGGACGGCCGCCCGTCGACGCTCGAAGACATACTCTGTGCCAAGGGCGCGGACCCGCGCAAGGACAAGGGCGCCGAGTTCCGCAAGGACATTGTCAAGTACGCGGAGACGGCGGCGGTGCCGTTTGCGCAGGTGCTGGCGGCGGTGCCCAAGATCATCACGGACAAGCACGCCAAGCTGCTCAACACGATCGTCAACGGGTCGCTGCGGGTGCTGGCGGACGTGATTTTGAAATCGGAGCGGCACCGGCCGCTGCTGACCAGCCTGGACCGCGTCGTGGCGGCGCTCGAGACGTGGCTGGTCGACGACGAGGACGACGACGACAAGGACGACTCGTACTTTGGGCTGTACTTCAAGGGCGGCAACGCGGCGCGCAGCAGCGACGGCACGATCCCCAAGCAGGAGCGCTGCCGCGACTTTGTGTGCATGGTGCTGTCGTATGCGCCGATCGACGTGCTGCAGGCGCCGCAGGTGCTGCTGATCCTCATGAAGAACAACCTGTTTGGCGACCCGGCCATCCGCTACGCCTTCAACCAGAACGAGAGCGCGTCGCCCAAGCGCGACCGCCGCGACCGCGACAAGGACAGCTTCCGCTTCGGCGTCTTCCTCGAGAACGTGCCGGGCATCCTGCAGATGGCCATCCACTACCAGCAGGACGGCCTGGTCGACGCGCTGCTGCGCCTGCGGCCGTCGCTGGCCATCAAGCGCGCGCGCCTGCAGCGCATCAACGGCGAGCTGACGGTGCCGCCGCGCGAGGGCGCCCTGGGCGCCACGGGCACGCCGCTGCGGCACGCCGACACGTTTGACCATGCGGCGCTGCCCAACGGCCACGCCAACGGAACACACGGCACAAACGGCGTGGCGGCGGACCAGAAGGCGCTCGCGGAGGCCGGCTACTACCCGCTGTGGTTCAACAAGAACAACCAAAAGACGGAGCGCGCGGGGGCGGGCGAGGACGACACAGAGCGGGACAAGGACAAGGAGCGGAAGGCCAGTCTCGGCCTGGCCGCCAGCCGCGACCGCATTGGCTCGGCGCTCGTGTACTGCACGATGCGCCACGCGCAAAACGTGCAGACGCTGCTGACGATCCTGCGCGAGTCCAAAGACTTGGCCGAGCCCGAGAAGGAGATCAACTTTGACATGTCGCGGTTCCTGATCGAGGGCACCAGCGTCGCCGACTTTGTGTCGTCGATGCCGCGCAAGGAGCGCAGCCTGGGGCTGATCCAGTACGAGGAGACGATCCGCTACGCCGAGTTCCCCGTGCTGGACCACAGCACGCACACGCAGACGCCGGCGCAGAGCCGGCAGCGGTCGCACCTCGAGTACACGCACCGCGAGATCTTTGACATGCTCGACTGGCTGTCGGACCACGGCGTGCACCGCATCATCACGCTGCGCGTGCCCGACCGCATGGCGCGGCCGCACGACGAGCTGGAGATTGCGCGCGTCGTCAAGGCCTTTCGGGTGGAGGTGCTCGACTGGCGCATCCTCGACCTGTCGCTCGACATCTTCCGGCCCTACGGCCGCCACCAGGACATCCCGCTGTCGTGCGACGCGCACGTGCCCGAGCACCGCACGTACCTGCGCGAGCTGTACCTGTACACGGGCGGCCGGCGCATGGCGCTCGAGCAGTGGTTCGGCGACAGCGGCCTGCGCGCCATGCACCTCGACAACGTCTACATCACCGTCATCAAGGAGCTCACCACGCGCGACCAGTGCGACGACATCCTGCTGTACATCCGCACCAAGGTCGCCGAGCTCGAGTCGCGCCCGGGCGTCAACCCCAAGATGAAGGTCCACGTGCACGCCGACTTCTGGACCACCCAGACCGAGACGCCGCGTCTGCAGGAGATGTAAGACCAGCGCAGCCCATGAATGAAACCAATTGACCCCCCTACTAACCCCTGACAAATAGCATCCACCATCTGTCCCCCCGCCTCGCCCAGTTCATCACCTGCTACCGCCAGGCCGCGCACGACTGCCACGTCAAGCGCAAGAACTTCCGGCCCGTCAAGGTCGCCATCATCGACAACGGCATCCTCGGCATCGACACGCCCTCCACGCACCACGACGACGGCCGCTCGGACCCGACCAGGAACCAGAGCCTGAACCAGAGCCTGAACCAGACCCAAAACCAGACGCAGAACCAAAACCAGGCCCAAAACCAGAACCAGAACCAGAACCAAAGCCAGAACCAGAACCAGAACCAGACCCAAAACAGCCTCGACGCCGCCACCCTCGGCATGAGCAGCAGCGAGCGCCACCTGCAGAGCCCCGACTTCCTCAAGCCCGACAGCCTGTGGGCGCGCGTGTGCGAGGGCAAGTCGTTTGTGTACGACCAGGACCGCGTCAGCCCGTGGTACATTGCGTCCAACGCGCACGGCACGCAGATGGCCAACCTGGTGTGCGCCATCGACCCGCTGTGCCAGCTGTTTGTCGCGCGCATCGCCGACGGCCACTACGGCTACTCGGCCAAGCGCGCCGCCGACGCCGTGCGCTGGGCCATCGACCGCAACGTCGACATCATCTCGATGAGCTTCACGACGCCCGAGGACCTGGAAGAGTTCCGCGACGCCGTCAAGGACGCCATGGCCGCCGGCATCGTCGTCGTGTGCAGCCACCACGACGAGGGCTCGCGCGTCAGCACCAAGATGTACCCCGTCGGCTACGGCGGCGGCGACCACAAGAACACCATGCTGCGCATGGCCAGCTGCAACATGTACGGCAAGCTGCTGTACGACTGGGAGGACAACGCCGCCAAGAACACCGGCGGCGACCACGACCTGCAGTACGACTTTTGCGTCAACTCCAAGGACATTGCCGTCGGCACCATTCCGTTCCTGGCCAAGTCCGAGGACCACATCTCGGGCAGCTCCGTCGCGACCGCCATCACCGCCGGCCTTTGTTCCCTCCTCATCGCCTGCCTGCGCACCCTCGACGCCATCCCCATCGGCAACGACAAGCCCGACCACCTCAAGGAAATGAAGCGCCGCGTCGCCGCCGCCCTCATCACCAACAAGCGCCCCAAGTACGCAGACCTCGTCGACTACCTCAAGACCATGGCGCCCTCCAAGACCAACCCCCAGTTCATCTCCCTCGACCGCTTCGCCAGCCTCGACGAGCTGCGCGACGTCAACCAGGACACCCTGTCCCGCGCGCTCCTCGAGCTCGGCTACAACTTTAAGAAGTTGTGAGGTGGAATGTGAGGTGAAAAGCATTTTGAATATATTAAACGTACAGAAGATATATCAATTGATTTATTGCATATTTATTTGCCTATTTATTTGCATATTTATTGTACAAATGTTGGCATGGATAAGCGGTGTTCAGCGTTTCACCCCCAACGTAACCATGATAAAGTAGAGAAGCGTACCGAGTTTGAACCACCCATATTCAATCAATCAATCAATCAAACAAATCAAACAAAATGCACACGCCCTTGGCTTTATGCTAGGCAGCGATTACCGCAACACCGGCTTGTCCCGGGCATTTGATTTGTCCTCAAGGTGCTGCATGTTGTGTCGCGTACCATGCTGCACGTTAGCTGTGAGAGGCGTAGTTTCCTCTTTGGGACGAGTTGACGTACTTGGTTCTGTGTGTAAGTGTCCACATGATCACTTACAACACGAGGCAGAAATCATACATATGTGCCAACAAGAATAAATTCAAATATATGAAACAGTATCGTGTCCCCTGCAGTGGTACTAGTACATGTTCCCTTTCCCCACCATCGTCACGACCGCCGCACCGTCGACAGCGTCGTCGCTTTGGCCTGCCCCCCAATCGGCTGGTCCGGCTTGAGCGTCACCGACACCGTGACAATCACCTGCGTCGGGCTGCCGTCGGGGCCGGGCGTTGGCGGCCGCGTCTTGATGATCTGGGTGGTTGTGTCGGCCGGCTTGTGGATTGTCGTGGTTCCCGGGACGGGCAAAAGCGTGGTCGGGCCAAAGGTCTCCGTCGGCAGCGGCTCTTCCGGGCCGTCGGGCTCTTCTGGTCCGGTCGGGAGTTGGATTCTGGAAGTCGTTGTTGGTGTCGTTGTCGGGCTTGTTGCCGTCGGCGTCGTCACGGTCGTGCTGTACGGACACGGCGGCGAAAAGGGCAGGTTGACGGGCAGCGTGTAGGGTCCGCAGACCGCGCCGGCCGTCAGTGGGCCCGTTCCAAAGCCGGGCGGCAGAGTCCCTCCAGCACCAATACCGGCCGTCAGCCACGGTGGTCCAAAAAAGGGCGGGCGGAACGGCCTTCCAGCAAGAACGGGCGCGGCAGTCGGCGCCACGGCTGCACGAACAGCTCCCGCCGGAGCTCCGCCGAGATTGGGAGTGGCAGCCGCACCCGGCAACAGTGCAGCCGCGGAGGCCCAGAGCTCGTGCAGTTGTTGTGGGCTGTAGTCGGCGACGGGGGTCGCTTGGACTGCGCCGAGCAGGGCGAGGACAACGACGGCCTTGTCCATGATGGCGACTCAAGAAGGATAAGTATTAGAGTTGGAATACGGAGGACGTGTGTGGAAAATTGCCAAATGAACAGCCAAGGAGAGGGAGAAGGGAGAAAGTAGAAAGGAAAAAGGAGAAACGAGAATCGAAATGGACCGATAATATGGGCGTATAGGATCATATATGTTTCCTTGGCTTAGCACAGCTTAGCACAGCCTCAACAATTCCAGGACATCGGGCTGCCAATGTCGACCGTTATATGTGCATGGTAGTATGTTATCAAACCTGTATCGGTACGTCGTGTTCGGCGCGATATTGCGGGACACATATTGGCAATTGGCAAATTGCATCTCCGGGTACGTTCGTGTGAAGACTGAACTGGCTTTGCAACGACCAGCATGCCAGATAAGTTAAGCATAATCGTGGCACACGGCACAAGCCAACAATATCCTGTGTCGTTTCAATTTCATGTGCCATTTGCATCGGGGAGAAAATGCGGGCATGTCCGTTAGCAAAGGTGTGGTCGTTTGGAAGCGAGAGTCTTTTGTGGTCTGTGGTCTGTGTTTGAGGGCAGCCATCGACTCCCGATAAACGAGCACGAAAAGGCACGGCGAGGCAAACATCAGGCTGCTCTACCGGGTTATCAGTGCACATCAGTGCACGCCATGGCACATCATTACACATCCTTTATTGCCTATTTTTGTCCCTCCTATAGTGTGCTCGGTTCAGTTCGACGAGACGGCAGACGGCAGCGGCACGCTGGCATGAGTACAAAACACAAACACACTCACTTTACGACCACGCGGCACAGGATAAATCCGGGTGTGAGGGACGACAATAAACAGGCACACCCTATCAGCAAATAAAAATGCATTGGAAAACTTGATACGTCAACACTATGGATGGATATACCAAAAACTGCTTCCCCACTGTCTCGCAACTACGCACCCTCCTCATACATGTGGCGGAAGCTTGGTTGCTCGTTGTCGGTCAAATCCAGTAACG
The DNA here is from genome assembly GCA_021396375.1 of Sporothrix mexicana. Classification (NCBI taxonomy): domain Eukaryota; kingdom Fungi; phylum Ascomycota; class Sordariomycetes; order Ophiostomatales; family Ophiostomataceae; genus Sporothrix; species Sporothrix mexicana. The sequence goes on along the minus strand of WNYC01000060.1, from coordinate 184,914 downwards.
CGGCGGCGCCGGCCTGCTCTTCATGACCAAGAGCTGCCGAGATGCGGTCGCAACGGGCATTCTCCCCGCGGAGGCACGAGATGACGGCGACCACGACGACGACGACAATTATGGTTGGAATGACAATGAAAATGTAGACAAGACATTTAATGGCAATAAATCCGGTCGATGACAAAGCCGGACGATACCCGTGTACATAGTCTGTTGGTAGGAATTGAGCTGGGTGGAACACGGAATGTGGTGAGGTGAGAGTGAGGCCAACCGCCAGGCAGGCATCCTCCCTCAACCTCCTTTCAACAACACGCCTACTTCCTTTGCCCTGTCCACAACCACAACACCCCTTATAAATAAAATAAGAAACAAACTTTGTAGTCCGCAGCAATGCGGACGTCTGGTCAACTCGTAATGATACAGAGAAGATTAGCATGGCGTACGTTCAATTCCTCCCCTTGCCATTTCGCGATACTCTCCAAGAAAAGGTCTATTTACTAACATACATTCTCTCTTCTAGCCCTGCACAAGGATGACACATGCTTTCAAAGAGAGCAATCGTTTTTTTTTTTTAAAAAAAAATAAAATAATGTTTGTTTACATACTCTATTCTTTTTTTAAAAATTATTTTTGTACGTAGATTTTTCACAAAGGAAAAAAAAAAAATGGAAAAGAAAAACAAGAAAAAGCACAAGACAATGAACTGTATCCTCATGTATCACCTTGTTCAACATTTCACGAAAAAACACACATATCAAGTCACAACATGTAAGAATGAATTCATGCTAATGCTAATAATTACGAATAACTTTTCCCATCCATCCAGACGCCCGTGCTGTATATACAACGATGCTGTGTAAACAAGGTGCCGCCCCCAAAATCAACGAATCAACCAATGTTGAACTCCGCTGCCGGGTTGCTCATCATCTCCTTCATCTTCTGCTGCATCCGGCGCGCCGCCTCTTCGTCTTCCGCGCCGTCGAACCGTTCGAACCGCTCGTCGTCCGAGTCGTCTCTGCGCGCTGCCACAGAAGCCTTGGGCTTGGAGTGCTGCTTGCGGCCGGCCGCCGTGGCCACCGCCGTCGCGCGCTTCTTGGCCGCCAGCCGCTGGATGCCGCCGCTCATGTTGCCGGGCGCCTCGCGCAGGCCGAAGCTCTTGGCCATGTGGCCCAGATGCAGCTTGGTCATGTCGAAGAAGCCGCGCTCGTCGTGGGTGTGCGTGGCGTAGGCGCGGATGTGCGAGCGGAACGCCTGCCGGGCGGCGTCCAGCAAAGTCGGCGAAGCAGCCGACCCGCCCTTTTTCTCGTCCTTGTCCTTCTTGTCCTTCTTGTCCTTATCCTTCTTGCCGTGCTTCTTCTGCCACTCCTTCTTGGACGACGACGGCCCATCACCTGCGTTGGCGCCGGTGGCGACCGCGGCCGCCGCAGACTTGAGGAGCCGCTGCTCAATGTGCAGCTGCAGCGCCTCGGCGCGCTTGGTCCACGACTGCTGGGTCTGGGAGGGGTCGTGCTCGACGGGGACGTCGTCGTTGGGGTTCGCCGTCGTGAACGCGTCCGGCAGCGCGACGGGCGCCGCATAGCCCTTTTTGAGGACGGCGTCGTACAGCTGCGGGTGCAGGACGGACGACGAGACCTGCTTGACATACGCAATGTAGCCCTCTTCGCTTCCGGGCTGCACAAAAAGCGTCGTGCTGCCCGCGCGGCCGGCACGCGCGGTACGGCCGATCCGGTGCAGGTGGTCGTCGACGGCCATGGCCGGGTCGTACTCGATCACCAGGTCGACCGTCGGCACGTCGAGGCCGCGCGCGGAAATGTCCGTCGTAATCAAGAGGGCCGGGTCGGTGGCGTGCCGGAAGGAGGCCAGCGTGGCCTTGCGCACGGGCTGCTCGAGGGAGCCGTGCAGTTTGTGCAGGACGACCGTCTTGTTGGCGGCCGAGGTGATGTAGGCGGCGGGGGCGACCGTCGACGCGGTCGTGGACGCCGCGGCCAGGGCCATTTTGGCGTTCTTGATGGCCGACGGCGTGTCCTCGGCCGACGGTGCGACGGCGGGCACGATCTTGTTTTGGATGGGCTTGCCGTCGTCGCCGAATGCGCGCAGCAAATCAAAGTGGAAGTCGACCGAGTCGGCACAGCTCAAAAAGACAATGGCCTTCATGACACTGTCCTTGCGGGCGAACGTCGACCTCAGCAGGCCGATCAGCGTCACAAGGCGCAGCTTGGCCGGCACGATGGCGTACGTCTGCTTGAGTTGAGAGGGTGCCGCAAAGACGGCCGGCTCGGGTGCAGTCTCCTTGTCGGCCGCATCCCCAGCCTCCTCTGTCTCCTCTGTCTCTTTCGTCTCCTTCGTCTCCTTTGCCTCCATTGCCTCCCTGTCCTTCTTCTTCTTCTCCTCGACATCGCCGCCGGCCGACGTAATGTGCACGGCGTCCTCCAGTGTCAGCTCGCCCAGCTTGATTGCGTTCATCTTCATCGTCGCCGAACAGAGCACGGTCACGCGTCGTGCCGGCAAGACACCCGCCGGCAGCGGCTGCCCGTCTTTTGTCGTCGTCGCCACCGTCTTGGCGCTCCGGATCTTGCTCACAATCGCCTTGATGTCCTTCTCAAAGCCCATCTCCATCAGCCGGTCACCCTCGTCCAGCACCAGCCACCGCACCCGGCTCACGTCCAGCACGTCGGTGTGGTCCAGGTGGTCCGTCAGCCGCCCGGGCGTGGCCACCAGAATGTTGACGCCTTTCCGGAGCCGCGCCTTCTCCGCCTTCTTGTTCTCGCCACCCACCACCGTGGTCGCGTGCAGCCACGGCGCACACCCCAGCAGCTTGTCCAGCACCACCGCAATCTGCACGCACAGCTCGCGCGTTGGCGCCAGCACGACGGCAAACAGGCCCAGCCCGCCGCGGCTCAGCTGGATGTTGCTCGCCCGCCGCACGCCGTCGTTGTCTTCGCTGAGCGCGAGCAGCCGCTGCACAATCGGCAGCAGGTACGCCAGCGTCTTGCCGGACCCCGTCTCGGCCTGCAAAAAGGCATCGTGGTCGTGGCCCACCAGCTGCAGGATCGCGTTCCGCTGGATGGCCGTCGGCGCCTTGAGCGCCATGTACTCGGACAGCTGGCGCGCAATCCGCCGCGAGAGGCCCAGCTTCAGAAAGGTGGCCGCCTCGTCGGAGAGCGGCGCATTCGAGGGCCGGCTGATCTCAGCGTCCTTGTCTTCGGGTTTTTGGGTGGCCTCGTCCTCGTCCTCGAAGTTGGTCGTGTGTTCCGGGATCGCGGTAAACAGCCGCGACGTCACGCCGTTTTGCGGCCGGCCAGCGGCCACGGGCGCTGCACCGGGTCCAATCGGCCGGCTCGGCTGCCACCGTTGCTGTTGTTGTTGTTGGCTGTCGAACCCGGGCCCGCCACCCGTGTGTCTCTTCGCCGCCCGTGCATCGCTTCGATCGCCTCGATCGTCTTGCCGTGGCCGCTTCGTCGGTCGGTCGCTGGCGTCTGTCGGTTTCGTCGGGCTGCTTCCTTCTCCTTCGCCCTGCTGCCTCTTCTTGTAGTCGCGCTGTGCTGCTTTCCGGTCGCGCCATTTGCCGCCCTTGAACGTCACCTGCTGCGCAATCGGCGGCAGGTTGTCCAGGTCAATGTTGAGAATCATGCCACCGTCCGCCATGTTGTCGGTGTTCTGTGCACGGCGAGTGCGTCGTGCGTTGGCGATGTGGTGGCTGTGGTGTTGAAAAGTGAGTGTTGGGGGGAAAGAAGAAATAAAAAGAGTGGGGCTGGCATGGCTGCTGCTAACAATTGCCCAAACTGCCAGAAAAAAATTCTGCCAATCTTATCGCTGATAAGATGGCCCTGGACCAGGGCGGCGAGGGCGGTAAAAGCGCTGTAAATATGGACAGTGAACCCACAGTGAACCCACAGTGTCCAAACTGTTTTTGTTTTCTTTCGTCCCGACACCATTGACATGGTCCTTTTCAACAGTTTGTATTTGATATTTCGTATTTCGTATATTTCCATCAATACCATTTTCACTATGACCAGATATATAACTTATAACTCCTGAAATGCAAGCCCAAATTTGTGATAGAAATGCAGAACAATGCTAGAGGCGAATAGAACCAACAAAATAAGCATTTATCGTGTAAACGTTTTTCAAGAATCACGTCTCCAACTTCAACACCAAAACCTGACCGATTCTTCCCGTCTTTCCCCTTTTATGCCTCCGCAACAAGAGGCTCCGCGGCAGCCTCGTCCTCGTCAATCAGCTCGCTATCACGGGGAGGGAAATGCGAGAACATGAGCACAACCATGGCAATCACGGCCACGGCGCCGTTGCAGTAGAATGTGAGCTGCGACTGGCCAATGGCTGCCAGCGCAGAGAAAATGTAGCCAAACACACCCAGCGTCGCCAGCCGAGCCACATTCTCGACGAGAGTAATGGCATTCAGGGCATCGGTACGCTGTGAGGAAGGGCACATGGTCGTAATGACACCCTTGGCCGCGGGAGCCGAGCCGGACCCGAACGGCAGCAGCACGGTCATCAGGTACATGTGCCAGCCCTGTGTGGCGAGTGCGGCACCAGCCGTAATAATGCCGTCGACCAGCAGACTCCACCGAAGGAAAAAGAGGTCGAACGCGTAGGCGGCCTTTTCCTCGTCGAGGGCGGCCGCCGCCGCATCTTCAACGTCGTCGTCGTCCTCTGTGGCCTCGGATGCACCAAGGTGGCGGCGCTCGGCCGTCGACACGGGCACGAGGATGGGCTCCTCTTCGATTTGTGTGCCCGTAGGGGCGTCAAACTGTTCCGGTTCGGTAGGAATCTCGGTGATCACGGGTGTGGCGACGGCCGTGGGTGCGGCACTGCTGCTGCTGCTGCTGCTCGATGGTGTTGTAGTACCGTAGCTCTTGACCGTCTCCTTGGTGGTCCTCTTTGTGGTCGACGCAGATGACGCCGACGATGACCGGCGGGCCTTGCGCTTGGCCTTGCGCTCGTCGCGGGACAGACGGGCAAACCAGGCACGGCCCCGGTCGATGATCTGCGGGAACATGAAAATGAGGAAGAAGGCCCGCACAAAGCCGTTGCCGGACATGAGCCAGCCGTTGTTGGCCTGGTTGAAATCGAATGTGGCCGTCGCGTACATTTGCAGGAGCGTCGGGGCGTAGCCGGTGGCGAGCACGCCCAGGAAGACGCCACAGCACAGGAAAAAGACGCCGTAGTGGTTGGCGATGCGGCCCGAGCTGAGGCGAATTTTCTGGGGTAACAAAACCTTGAGCGGCTCAAAGAATCCGGCCAGACCGCCGCGGCGCGTCGTCTTGGCATTGGGGTTGCTCAGGGACTCGGGCGAGATGTACGGCATGGCGTAGCGCGCAAAGAAGCTGGCGAAAATGAACAGGAAAAAGGCCGTCTGGAAGGGCCGCACAATGCCGTACGTGTCGCCGACAATGCCGCCCAGCAGAAAGCCAATGGCCACACCGAGCATAATGACGCCCTGCAGCTTGCCAAAAAGCGCCGTCCGCTCAATGGGCGGCACAACCTCGCCGGCAATCGTGTTGACCACCAGAATGTAACCGGCCGGGCCGCCAAAGATGGTAATGACCTGTGTCAATTGGATAATCCACACGCCGGCCGCGCCACCTGCATACACGCCGATGATCTGAGCAGCCACACGGATGGCCGGGATCGATGTTTGGAGAATCAGGGCGGTGCGCGGGCCCCAGCGCTTGACCTGCTGGCCCGAGATAAACAGGTTCCATGTGCCGCAAAACGTCGTGCCGATACCCAGCAAACTAAATTGCTGCGCCGTCGCCGATGCGATCTCGTTGCGGCTACAGCGGTCACCCGTGCCCGTGTACGGCGGGTGGTTCTCGTAAAAGACGTCGCACTCCATCAGCCGGAAGACGTAAAAGATGGACACCTGCGTGAAACTGAAGCTCACCGAGATGACAAAGCCGGCCATGAGAACGCGGTTGGCCGGGCTCCAGAGCGAGGCGAGCCAGCCCTTCTTGGGGACGGAGGACCCGGGGCCATCGACATCTTCGGCACGTGTACTTGAGGGTGCGTTGTCGCCGCTGTCGGTCGGTGTTGTCGGCGTGGCGGTGGCTGATGTTGAATCTGTCGACAGCAGCGGTGTCCGTTCGCTGGCCGCCATTTTGAAGAAAACGTGGTTGTCTGAGACAGGAGAGGCTTCGTGTGGCAGGAGCTATTCAGTGAAGGAAGGTCCTTGGGAAGGTGTGAAGGTGTGATGTGCGGGATGGAGGGTGCGACCCAAGAAAGGATGAAAGAGGAAGGAGAGAAGAGATGGAGGGAAAGAAGGAAAAGAGAGAAAAGCGAAAGAAGAAGTTGCCTTTGGCGCCGTTGTGTCCTGCAGCAAGAACTAATTTCCCCGGGAGCAAAACCCTTTCGCGTCTGGAAAGAACGGATGCAACGCGGAGGAAAGAGAAGAGGGCAGCACGCAGAACTCCGAAGAAGGAATGGCGGAAGGGGAGGAGAGGGGGAAGACACAAGCAAAAGATGGGTACTCGCCGTGCCGAGACAGGAAGCAGCGGACGAGGCAAACGGACTGTCACGAAAAGAAACCACTGAGAATACGGGAAAATCTTCAAAATACGGCAGAAAAAAAAGAGGACCCAGAGTGACGAAACAGGAAAGTCCAAAGGAGGCTGCACGAGGGGACTGTGGAGGGAAATAATAAAACGGTGAATAGCGTGCAAAAGAGAGACGAGGCAAAGGAAATCGACACCAAAGAGCAAGAGCGATGGGGAAAAGCGCCGATAAAACGGTGGTTTTCGGGGGTCCTACCCCACGCAACTAGAACTAGTTTCTTCTTTTCGCCGTCTTTTCGCCTCCGTTCTGTCCGTTCGCCTTTTTTCGGTGCAGTGTTGCTGCGAAATGTGATGAGACGAAAGTAAACGCAGGCTAGAGCGTCGCACTTGCCTTGTAGTAGGGCGTGAGATACAATTACGGAAAGTACGAATCACAAATCTTGGCCGTTCACGGAAGCTGCATGCTGCGTAAAAACAGTCACAGAATATTGTGTGCGTCGGCAGGAAGGCGCGAGCGGGCGGCAACGGGCAGCATGGCAAGGCAAGACCAAGCCAGGCCCGGACTAGCTCGGAAAGGGAAGCCGCATGGGAAAGGTTACAGCGGATGTTGGAGGATTTTGCAGACAAATACAGCGCCCTTTTGGGAGTTTTCGCAATAGGTGTGGGGGAAAACGCGACGATCGCCCACTGTTCCTTCACCGCCCGGCCGCCATTGGCGCGACAAATGGAAGGAGCAGTGCATAAGGGAAGGAGATGAAGTCACAAAAGGTAGAGTCGGCAAAAGACATAAATCACGAGGTCGCTGCTATTCAAATGTGCTACTTCTGTCGTTTCTGCTCGTCACTTCAACCCACCGGGCTGAATTTCCGCTGTTACCATCTTCTCCTCGTCTTATCAGCGCGTCTGTACGGTACCCCCAATTGGAGCCGATGCAGTGCAGTGGTTGGTTGCATTAGACGACGGCAGGCTATCGCGCCAGTGAGATTAAATACGGAGGAAAAGATGAAAAAGATGACAAGACGACAAAACGGAGGGCGAGGCCGGATGATTAGAAAGCAGACTTGCAAATGGCTTCGCACTTCTTGACCGCCAAACGGTGGCCCTTTTAGCGTCCAGCTGTTGCCGTGATGCCATCACGGCGGTCGCGTAACTTGCCTGCGAAAAGTAGTCGTCATTATGAGTGATTAGCGTTCGTTGTGCGTTGTGCTGGACTGGACCGGCCTCGGCAGATGGCGAAATGCGACGGCGCTGTGCAGCTCATGCACAATTTGGAGCCCCGATGCCGCCATTCCCACGGCCTGACGGGGGTCAGAACAGCTGTCTGTTGGTCAGCAGCGAATTAACAGAGGGAAAAGAAAGAACAAAAGACTCTTTGCTTTCAATTGGCACTGTGTTCTGTTTTCTCGTCGAATTTTAGAATCTCACGGTTTGTTGCCAAGCCCGCCAAATAAAGCTTATTGGAGCTTTATTTAGAGTTGAGCTGGCCTGGCTTGGCCAAATACCCTCATGCCGTGCCGTTCGGCGCCGGCAGCCGGGGTCACAACATGGTCAGTGCCGAATTGGGTGTCGTTGTTTGGCAATGCCTGGGCGATCTTGAGATAAAGTTGCTAGACGGGCCACCATTTATCGATGAAGGGCACATCCGGCGACTGAACGGCTCAGGACCAAGAGTCTCTTGGGAGTGAGAGGCACAGAACACGCTCGATATGCAGGAACTGTGGTCATGGTGTCGCTATTAATAAAATAAGACATAAGGTCAAATAAGGTTGGGCGACGGCGCAGATTTTAAATTGCTCTGCCCTACGTACATCACATCAACTGCCACATCAGGCAGGTGCCTGAAATGGAAAGTCCCATACGAGGGGACGAAGACAAGGCAATAAACATGCTACAACTACGATGTACTTCTTTTGAATTGACGATAAATAGCTACAATGGATGTAGAAGAAAAACCCACTCAAGACGAGTCAGTGACTCTTCACGTTGTGCCGTCACGTTTGGCGATGGAAAGGGGGCACGCGACTCGCATCAAGACGAGAATGGCAGAAATGAGTTGTGCACGGAAAAGGCACAAATTTTTTGCATCTCGAGCGAGCTATTTTCTCAGGAGTCTAGACTTTTGTATGCAAAAAAGGGGAAAGGAAAAGAAAATATTCTCGGCCGAGGTCTGCTGAGGAATGTGGCGCACCAAAATGGCTGAGACATTCCAGTCGAGACATGAGTTGCAATTGGGGAGGCGTTTTGACAGTCGGTTGTGGCTGTCGAGGCTGATGGCCGTTGACATCGACGCGGCAGTTCACGATGACATGAAAAAGAAAGTTGAATTGACAGGCAAACGAAGGATTCCCATTGTTTTGTTTCTTGTTTCCTTCTTCTCTTTTCTCCTTCTTCTTTGGGCCCCTTTGTTTTGAAACGACGATGTCCATCGGAACCACTGAAATACTGAAATGACCACATAATTCTCCAAGAACCCAGTCCTTTAACCTTAATTTCGCCTGTGCGTCGCTCTTCTTCGACTTCCCAAAGTCTTGGCTCTCCAGTAAAGTTGCACTGATGCTGGAACACAGCCTCTATTCGCCTGTATTCTTGGTCGAACCCTGGTCTCTAGGTCCCCTAAATCTCTGACGTCGTAAATTCTTGTGAATGGCCCCAAAAATCTGTGGAGCCCCCTATCGGATCCCGCCATGTGCAGAAATCTAGTTCTAGACGATGGCCATCTCATTTCCCGTGCTTGGCGATCTCCCTCTTGGACCGGAAGGTGCAACTGGGCGTGGTCTGCCTCGCCAGAACCGCCGATACCCCGCCCAAACAACCTTCTTTTCAGGGAGCCTCTTGTGATATGACGATGAAAGACCGAGAAGATGTACATCGTACCTTTATAATTTTGTCGCTTCTCGAGGTTCCTTCTGGAGGCAGGTCCTCTGGAATGCACTTGATGGAAGTGCCAACCAGAAATAGGAGCGGCTCAGCGGTGCATCGACTCGGACTGGAATGCAACAATGGCGGGAAACAGAGACACAGAGGTGCAAAGACAAGTGGAGACAAGCGGCCGAGACCCTCAACGCCCCAAATCTTTTGCCGTTGTCTCTCGCCTTCCTTTTCTGTGTCATTGAGTGCCGTTCCTCGCTGGCATGTGCACTTGTACCGAGACCTCTGTTCTTTCCTTGTTTTGTATCTTTTTTGTCGCTTTTCCGTGGGACCAGCCCTGTCCTGGCCGTTATGCCCGTCGTGCCTGCCATTTCTTTGCTAGTGCCTCACAACTGGCCAATTGCGTGTTATCAAAGTCCGCTGGAACGGGAAGCCACGCCCCCTGGGCACGCTGGAAGGAAAGTCACAAAAGAGGAAAAAGTGAAGAAAATGGAGAGGGAAGGAGGCAAGAGGAGAAGGAAAAGATAGAAAGAGGGAGCTGGGTGGACCAGAAAAAGCGGCGATCAACGGCCACCTGCCTTTTTCTGTGTAACTGAGCCAGCGCTGGCAATCATGCGCAAAGTCCCATCTGTGCAAAGGGCAAGTACCAACCTCACTGCAGAACGGGAGAAGGCAAAGAGGACCGGAGGACCCCTTCGTTCATCAGCCTCTTTTACGGGTCACTCGTTCTTTCCTTTCTTGGCCTTCTTGACGTTCGTTCTCTTTCTTCTCTTTTGTGTCTCTCCTTCTGTCTTGAAATAGAAGTGTAGATCTGCTCTTTCCTTCTTTCTTCAACCCTTCCACTCGTTCCTTCCTCTTTTATTTGACCTCAGTCCCTCCTTCCTCGACATCTTTTTTATTACTATTCTCCTTCCTTCTTTTCCACAAGTTGCCTGGTCACAGGTTTGTTGCGATCGTGCCTTCCCAGTTTCACGATTTTTGTGCTCGAGGCAGTGTACCCTCGCCGGTCTACAAACATCTCGAGCTCTCGAGCTGCCTCTGTTTTGACCCTCGGTCTTCTGTTTTCTTCTTCTTCTCTCCTTTCTGCCATACATTCTTCAACCATCACACTCCTTTTCGACCACGCTGTTTTGGTACTTGGATAAAAATCCACATCACCACCCACGTTCATTACAACAAAAACTATCCACACTTCTCGGCCTTTTCACTCGACTCCCACCTTTGCCCCTGACTTCTGCAAAACTCGCAAACATGAAGTTCACCGCCTCCGTGGCAGCCCTCGTGCTCGCCAGCGCCTCGTCCGTCGCCGGCATCCACCACCACGGCAACATGAAGCCGCCACCGCTGTCTCTCGATAACATTGCCACCAGAGACGCTCAGAGCAGCAGCAATGTGCAGCACGCCAGCAAGAATAAGATCCGCGGCACCAACAACATCTGGCACACTACGTCTCGCACCACGTCTGGCTCGTCGGCCCGCTCTCTGAATGAGCCGGCTGCCTCCCTCCAGGGCGCCAACTTTGGCAAGGGCATCTTCCAGCAGCAGGTCGACCACAAGGACCCCTCGCTCGGCACTTTTGGCCAGCGTTTCTGGTACAGCACCGAGTTCTGGACCGGCCCTGGTGCCCCTGTTGTCCTCTTCACGCCCGGCGAGTCCGAGGCCTCGGGCTACACTGGCTACCTGACGAACAAGACTCTGACGGGCCAGTTCGCCCAAGCCATTGGCGGTGCTGTGGTTATGTTCGAGCACCGCTACTGGGGCGAGAGCTCACCCGTCGACACTCTGACGACCAAGAACCTGCAGTACCTGACGCTGGCCAACGCCATTGCCGATACCACCAACTTTGCCCGCAACGTCAAGCTTCCCTTTGACAACTCGACCAACAGCAACGCTCCCGATGCTCCCTGGGTTCTGTCTGGTGGCAGCTACTCGGGTGCTCTGACTGCCTGGGTTGAGCATGTCGATCCTGGCACTTTCTGGGCCTACCACGCAAGCAGTGCTGTCGTCGAGTCCATCGGCGACTTCTGGCAGTACTTTGAGCCCGTCCGCCAAGGACTCCCCAAGAACTGCAGCACCGATACTCAGTTGGTGATTGAGCACATTGACTCGGTCCTTGCCAATGGCTCGGACGATGAGGTCCATGCTCTGAAGGACAAGTTTGGTCTTGCTGACCTCGAGAATGATGACTTTGCCTCGTGAGTTTCTCTTCTCTTTTCACGAACAACGATTGAACTGTATACTCATCCGCATTTCAGTGCCCTTGTTGGCGGCCCGGGCGCATGGCAAAACCATGATTTTGACTCTGGCTATTCTGGTGTTTACCAGTTCTGCGACTACCTTGAGGTGAGTACACAGTCCGTCTCAAATATTATTCGGTTATCCAGGAAATGATCACTAACAGCACAGAACGCCGTTGCTGGCGTCTTCAACTCGTCGTGCAAGGCCAACACGGTTCCCGGTGCCCACGGCGTCGGTCTGAAGAAGGCTCTCAATGGATATGCCAAGTTCATCAAGGAAGCGTTGTTGCCCAACTACTGTCGCGACTTTGGTTATGGATTCGATGGAACCTTTAACACGGAGTGCTTCAACACCCACAACGCGTCCAACCCCATGTATACGGACGTTTCCCTCGACAATGCCATCGACCGTCAATGGATGTGGCTGCTTTGCAACGAGCCCTTTGAGTTCTGGCAGACCGGTGCCCCCGTGGGCACGCCCACTCTTGTCTCGCGGCTGGTCAACGTTGACTACATGCAGAACCAGTGCGCTCTCTTCTTCCCCGAGGAGGATGGCTTCACCTTCGGCTCCAGCTCGCGCGTTGGCAAGACCCCCGAGGACGTCAACAAATACACGGACGGCTGGTCGGTCACCAACACTACGCGCCTGATCTGGGCCAATGGCGAGTTCGACCCCTGGAAGGACGCCACTGTGTCGTCGGACTTCCGTCCCGGAGGACCACTCCAGTCGACGCCCGAGGCTCCGGTCAATGTGATCCCTGGCGGCATTCACTGCAGTGACCTTATCTACGCCAATGCAGTGGCCAACGAGGGCGTGATGGCCATTGTCCAGGACGAGATTGCCACGATCAAGGGCTGGGTGGCCGAGTTCTACAAGAGCCAGTAAGACTGTGTCTCTGCGCTGACTTTTCTCATTTCTTTCTTTTTGTCGCATTTCCTTCTCTCGGTGTTTTATTACTGGTCTTTTTTTCCTGCTGTCTTTTCATTTCCATCTTTCTTCTCTTCTTGCGCATATATTTTGGAGACGGCCTTGGACGGCTGGACATTTCTACGTAGATTTTAATTTTTAATTCTTCTGTATATAATTCACAAACTTTATCCGCGGGCGTCCGTTTTCATTGTTTTCATTTTCTCTTCTTGTTTTGGGCAAGCCATTGCAGGCTCTCGACAATACATTTGATTTTTGATCAAAATACTCTCGCAATCTGTCTTGGATATTCTCATATTCTCTCTGGCTGCGTATCACACAGAGGCGTGATCTTTCCCGTTCGAAGCTCTTCAGCAACCTGAGCAGATACCTCTGCCCACCGTTCTCGTGTGTCGGCCTCGGCATCAAAAGCATACAGCCACCGATTGCGGATCTTGATGGACTCTGGGTCGATCTCGACACCCTCGTCGATATTCTTGAGCGCATTGTGCCACCGATCACGCAGGTCCTCGCCATTGGTCTGGCTCTGGCGAATACGGCCGAACCGCAGCTTTTCATACGTTCGTGTGGCCAAAGCGACATCGCCTTTGCACAAAGACAGGCACATGGCCAACACACCCGCACTCTCCGTGGCCTGGCTGGCACCTTGCGCACTTGTCGGCAAGTGGGCATGGCAGCTGTCGCCCAACAGCGCAATCTGGTGCGACTGGGCAGACACCCACGTCGGCAGCGGATCACGGTAGCAAATGATCCAGTCGAGGCACTCGTCGGTCGCCTCGACAGCCTTGCGGATGCGCGGGTCCAAGTCGGCCACACACCGGCGGACCTCGTCCATGTCGCCCGGCTGGACCCACGACTCGTCCGCCAGCAACTCGGCCTCCTTTTCCTTGGTGGCAATCTTGCGCGTCACGATCCAGTTGAACTCCTTGCCGTCCCGCAGCGTGTTTTGGACAAGATGCGTGTCCGGGCCGATCCAGATATTGACGCAGTCCTGGTCCACAAACTGGCGGCACCCGTCGTCTTGGATGTTTTTGAGCAAGTCGCCCGGGAAATACGCACGGAAGCACGAATAGCCGCTGCTGCGCGGGGCATCAGCGAAGCCGAGCACAAGCTCTCTCGCCCGCGACTTGATCCCGTCGGCGCCCACCACCAGGTCGGCCGTGTCCGTAGTCCCGTCTGCGAAGTGGATGATGACCGGCTGGCGCGTGTTGCCATCCCTCGGTGATTGAGGCTCCTCATACCGCACAACCTCCCGCCCCATGTGCAGGGGAATGCCGGCATCCCGCACCCCCGCCAGAAACGCATCGTGGTAGTCCCCGCGGTGCCCAATCCGCCCGGCCATGTCCATCAGCGGCTGCGTCGCCAGCACGCGCCCGTCGCCCCACCGCCGGATCTGCATCGTCTCGGAGCTGTTGCCGATCGAGGTCAGCGTGGCGTGGAGGTCGTCGGTCGCCTGCCAGCGTTTGAGCAGTTTCAAGGCGTTCTCGCCGAGCCCCAACGAGTCGCCCAAGCGGCGAAAGGCGCGAATCTTCTCGTAGACAACGACGTCGTGGCCGTGGTGGCGCATGGCGAGAGCGGCCGCACAGCCACCGAGGCCGGCGCCGACAATGATGACTAGAGAATGCCGTGTCAACGAGAAGTCACACTGAAAAATATGTGTTTAGCGACGCAGTTCTGGACGTACCCTTCAATTTCTCGGTTGACATGTTGCGTTGACGGGTACAACAGGTGTAAGTTAAATTGGATGTTTTTGTTACAGTTACGGTTGAGATTGAGGTTCGGCCTGTGTTTCCTGTTTCCTGTGGTTGCTAATTTATTTTCTTGTCATCCAGTCCACCCGGGTTACGATTTCCTGCACTTTTTCTTTTTCCTCTCTGCCCGCTTCCATGTGTCGTCATTCCTCACTCCATGTCAGGGTGGCACATCAGCAATCTGATCAATCTACCCGTCGTATGGAATACGTCGTACTGTTACGCGTGCTTCATCTGCCGAGCACTGGTACAACGTTCCTGATCTCCACACCTTTCCCCCTCCATCCCCAAGGTTTTGTCACAGTAGCATCGGGAGCGTCCCGCCGAACCAGACTAAAACTTTGTATATCCGGGGTCAATCACCATCCAAGGCAGCCAAGCTACCCCAAGACGACCAAGATGCGGGGGAATGCGCTCATCCTGTGTCCATTGACACGCACTCGTCTGTTTACAAAGAAAATGGTAATAAGAAAGATGGAGTCGTGGCCAAGACGCCGTCGCAATCTCACAAGCATTCTCCGACAAGAGCCGTCGGCGTGCTCGTCGTGTTCGTCGACACATCTCGACACGGAACACTGAGCGGAAGTATATCATGCAAGGGCGACCAGTGTACAGTCCCAACGAAAATCACAACGTCAAAGCACCACCAACACAGACACAACAAAAACAAAATAACAAAATGACAAACAAAATGTCAAATTCTACTCCAGCGAAAGTGGCCACCCTCGACGAGGCGTACAATGGCGCTCCGCCGCGCCTCCAGGACGAGGCCACGGCTGTCCGCGACCGTCTCGCTTCGAACCGCACTCTGCCGGCAAGATACACGCGGCGACGTGGCCTGCAGCCGCCGCCGGGGATGACCGTCGAAGCCTTCTTGGCGGCCATTGAGGAGTTGCGCAGTGAACTCAGTGAACGCGGGGGCGATGCCGACCTCATCCAGATCAACGACGACGCTGTGGATCTCGTTGACGGCTGGTACCTCGACAAGCCGGCGACGACGCACGACGCGTTCCACGTTGGCGACCCGGAGGCCCTGGCCAGCAGCGCCGTTATTTTCCCGCGGTCGACCGAGGACGTGCAGACTGTGGTGCGGTGGGCCAACAGGCACACCACGTCGTCGGGCGACGGCAACAGTGGCAAGCGTCGAGGCATCCCCCTCTACCCCATCTCCATGGGCCGCAATCTCGGCTACGGCGGCGCTGCACCGCGTGTGCCGGGCGGCGTCGTCCTGGACCTCGGGCGCAACATGCACCAGATATTGTCGCTGGACGGCGGCAATGCGAGCTGTGTCGTCGAGCCTGGCGTGACGTACTTTGCGCTGTACGAGGCGGTCGAGAAGCTGAACGAGGCCAACAAGGACCACCAGACACCGCTGTGGATCGACACCCCCGATCTTGGTGGAGGCAGCGTCTTGGGCAACGCCGTCGACCGCGGTGTCGGGTACACGCCCTACGGCGACCATTTTGGCAACCACTGCGGCATGGAGGTTGTGCTCCCCGACGGGTCGCTCCTCCGAACAGGAATGGGTGCACTGCCAGGCCCTACGGACAGCAATGGGCACGAGACAGACAACCCCGCGTGGCAGTCCTTCCAGCACTCGTTTGGCCCGGCCATTGACGGCCTCTTTTCGCAGAGCAGCCTCGGCATCGTCGTCAAGATGGGCTTCCACCTGATGCCCGCCCCGCCCGCGCACCAGTCGTACTGCCTGACATTCCCCGACGAAAAGGACTTTGCCGCGATTGTCGAGGTCATCCGCCCGCTGGCCCAGCAGGGCGTGCTCGGCAACATCCCGCAGCTGCGGCATGTCGCGCAGGAACTCAACGTGACGGGGCAGTCGCGGGAGACGTTCCGCACAAAGCCAGGCAGTGGACCGTTGTCGGCCGACGAAGTCCATGCGGCGGCGGCCAAGCTCCCGCTTGGGGACTGTGCCTGGGTCTTTTATGGCACCCAGTACGGCCCGACGCAGGAGCATCTCCAGAAACAGCTTGCCGACATCCACGGCAAGTTCAAGGCAGCCATCCCCGGCACGCGCCTTGTCTTGCCCGCCGACGTCCCGGCCGACCATTATCTGCATTCCCGCGCGCTCGTCTGCGCCGGCGTCCCCGTCCTGCGCGAACTCGACTGGCTCAACTGGGTCCCCAACGGCGCGCACCTGTTCTTCTCGCCGATTGCGCCGACGCGCGGCGAGGACGCCGAGAGCCTGCACGCGCTGATCAAGGCGCTGCACGTCAAGTACCAGTTCGACCTGTTCCCGACGCTCTGCGTGGCCGGCCGCGAGATGCACTACATCTCCAATATTGTGTACGACCGCGGCGACGCGGACGCCAAGACGCGCGCCGTGGGCCTCATGCGGGAAATGATTGCGGCGTGTGCGGCGCGCGGGTTCGGCGAGTACCGCACACACCTGCTGTTTGCGGACCAGGTGGCGCGGACGTACAGCTGGGGCGGGCAGGCCCTGCTCTCGTTCCACGAGACCATCAAGGACGCACTGGACCCGCAGGGCATCCTGGCACCGGGCCGCAACGGTATCTGGCCGCAGGCATACCGAGGCGAGGGCTGGGAGCTTGGCGTCAACGATGTCAACCTGGATGTCATGGGCCGCAGACGAATGGGGCAGCGAAATAAGAATCAAAAGGCAAAAAGGTAAAAGGCAAAAGGGTAGGGTCTGTAGTTTGAAACCTTTATTAAAGCAAAAATTTAAAACTCGGAAGAAAGTGGCAGATGCTAGATGCTCGAGATGCAATGCAACGAAAGCACGATGCAGATCGTAACAGAGCAGAATATTAATATCAAAAATCAAAACGCCATGGACAGGCAGGCCACCTGGAAAATGTGGGTGAGACAATAAAGCCAAAGCCAACGCCAGCCAATGCAAATCAAAAACAAAAACAAAAATCAAATGTGCCAACAGAAGCATCAAGATGGCATCCCACATCCCACATGTCAAAACCAACGTATATTCGTACTCCGACCCCCTAACGGGCCGTCGCAACAATGCCCTCGTAGGCCCGCTCGACCGTCTCGGTGTCCACGCCGGGCACGTTGCGCAGCTGTGCCAGCGTCTCGATGCGGTGGATCGACGTCGTCGGCTCGGGGCTCATGCGCTCGGCGCTGTCACCAGCACTGTTGCTGTTGCGCTCGTCGTCGCTGTCCATGTTGGCATTGGCAAAGGCAGCGGCGCCTGCGACGCTACCGCCGCGCTCCAGGTAGGCCACCAGGCCACGGGCGGTGCGTGCACTCACGCCGTCCAGACCGCCAATGCGGGCGACGTCGCGCGAGTTGACAATGTCCAGAAGCTTCTGCTTGCGGGGCGTCATGATGACGGCCGTGAACGTGTTGTTACCACCGCCCGCAACACTATTAATGCTGTTGTTGCCCGTGACGCTGGTGTTGTTGGTCTCAAAGGACTCGTCGTCGGCATCCGCCGAGTCGGAATTGCCGCTGGGGCCGCTGGGGCTGCTGGGGTTGGCGAGCAGCGACGTCTTGGCCGCCTTCCGGCCGGGCGATGCGGCCGCCAAGCGCGACCGGCTGCTGCTGCCACCACTCAAGCTCAACAGGCCAGCGGTGCGTCGACGCGGCGACGGCGAAAACAGCGACTTGCCCTTTTCGGGCGCGCTGGCGTAGTTGAGAGCAGGACGAGGAGGCAGCAAATCGTCCAAATCGTCCTCGTCGTCGCCCTCTTCGGCATCGGCGTCGGCGTCAACGTCCTGGTGGCCAAGGTCAACATCCAGAGCATCCAGATCGACGTCGTCCGCCACATACGAGGCCACATCGCTGACGGAAAAGTTGCGGCTGCCCATGCGGCCGATGCGACGGAAGGTGGGTGTTGTCGGCGTCGTCAGAGCCGTCGAGGCTGCCGTGACGGCCCGCTTGCGCTTGTGCGGCTGCTGTTGGAGCTGCTGGTGCACACCAGCAACAAGCGCCTGCAGTTGCTGCTGCTGCGATGCTTTGCGCGGCGAGCCCTCGCGGCGTGCCATCTTGGCCTTGAGCTTGGCAATCTTGGAGAGCAGCTTGGGCTGGCCCGGGAAGTGGGGGACGGCCTGCTCGTAGTAGTGGAGAGCCACAGCGTCGTCGCCGACCTCTTTGTGCTGCCGAGCGAGCAGCAAGAACCGCAGGCCTTCGGCGCGCGGGTCCTCTTCGCCATTGTTGCCGGCACGGGCTGCATTGGTGGTGTCGTCGATGCGGCGCTCGAGGGCTTCCAGTCGCTTGCTATGCAGGTCGTCTTGCTGTTGCTTCTGGAGCTGCTCTTCTTTTTCGCGGGCCGCCAGGGCTTCGGCGACCTTGCGCTCGATAATGGCCTCGATCTGCTCGGCGGAGAACAGGGGCGTCGACGAGGTTGGCGGCGGTGCCTGCAGAGGCTGTGGCTGTGGTGCAGGGCGGCCAATATTGGAGGCCGAGTAAGGGTGGATGGAGGGCCGTGCCAGCTTGGACGTGCGCGCGGCGTCTGATACTGATGCTGAGACATCGGCAACAGAGGGCCGCGACTTCATGGCGCCAATCTTGGTGGTGGCCAGCGACGGGCGGCCGGCCGCCAGCGGGCCCATGCGGGAGGATGTGATCGAGGAGAGCGAGGACGTCGTGGAGGAAGTGGGGAGAACAGAGGATGTCGAGGCGGATCGTTGTGCTGCTGGTGCCGGGGCGGTCGGTTTCGCTGCAGCGTGGTCAGTATACACCATGAACGCTTTGGCAGGCTTTTCCTTGTCAGGCTTGTCGGCAGCAGCCGCCTTGGCCGCCGCCAGATTGCCTGTCTGGATGTTGTGCGTGTTGCTCGTCAACGCACGCAGCGGTTGACGGGCCAGGCCAGACCCACTTGTGGAAGAAGACACTGACGATGCCGCCGTCGACGCGAGCGACAGTGTCGAGCTCGAGGCGGAGCCCAGTGTAGATGATATCGTTGATGAAGCGGCCGAGCCCATGGTCATGGACCGCGGCAGCTGCTTGAAGACGACCTCGTTCTCAATCTCGCGCACCTCGATGCGCTTGGCCCGCGAACTGACCGTCAGACTGCTCAGGGTGTCGAGGTGGTAGCTGCGGACGGGCGCCAGGTTCAGGATCATGACGGTGATGCCGTTGTTTTGGCCCAGAGACAGAATGCGCGTCATCTTGGACTCGCGGTACGGGATGCGCCGCTCGCCGCGGGCAATGGCGTCGACACACTGGCTCAGCACAAACAGGCTCTTGTTGATGGCGGCCGACTCGACGAGCCGCTCACGGCCGTTGTCGGTTCGCCGGTTGTCCTCGGAGCCGGCCAAGTCAATGGCCGACGCCGTGCTTTCGCGCACCGACACGATCGAGCCCGATCCATCCTCGGCACGCGTCGTCTGTGTCACCTTGACGCGCAGAATGGCGTGGCTGCGGCTGCTGTGGGCGTTGAGCTTGGTAGAGGCGGTGACGCGGTTCTGGTTGGCGGCCACGTAGAGCTTCTCAAAGTCGCGCACATCGCCACAGCCGACCTCCGACAGGCCCACGACGTAGGTCTTGTTGTCCTTTTCGCGCAGCGGCAGGCCGGTGGGCGTGCGCTTTTCGGGCGGCTCGAGCAGGTCGTAGACCTTGTCGTTGTAGATCTCGTAGTACGACAGAAACACGTCGACGTCGGTGCGGCCGTCCGAGTCCTTGCTGATCTTCTTGCCGCGGCGGAAGACGTGGCTGAGAATGCGCGGGATCACGCCGCGGTCGGCCAGCTTCATGCCGCCGCGCATGGTGTGTGTCTTGCCGGTGCCGGTGACGCCGTACGCGAAGAGGGTGATGTCGAGGCCCTGGAAGAGCGCCTTGATGTGGGGGGCCACTACGCGGCGAGCAGGTTAGTATGAAGTATGTTTGACGTGGCGTGCAATTCATCATTTATTGTCATTCAGGGGCCCAGTGTATACCCTCCGCGTTGAACAGCTCTTCTTGCGTCGTGGCCTGGTCGTAGACGCCGTTAAAGGTAAACGAAAACTCCTCGGCCTCGTTCTTGGGGCTGGGGATCTTGACGATGTTGGGCGGGCGGCCGTCTTCGGAGCTGTCGACGCGGACAATCACGTCCTTGTCGAGCTCTTTGGGGAGAAGCGGCCGCACGCGGGCAACCACGCGAACGGACATGGCGGCGAGCCGAGGCGAGGCGAGGAGAAGAGAAGGGCGGGAGGGCGAGGCGAGGAAGAAACGAGACAAAGCCGGGGACAGAATAGTCGGGGACAGAAGAATCAAGGTCGCGATGCCATCCAACCAATCTCCAATGCACGCTCCCAATGCAAATGCAAACAACCGCAAACAAGAGGGGTATCCGCAAAAGAAGGAAAGAAACAAACGGCAATGAAGGAAAGACGGAAAACGCAACAGCCCGCGGCCTGTCAAATTCAAAATCGACGTCAAAGTGCCGGATGCAGGTTGAAGATTCGGGAGTTTCTTTTGGCGTGTTTTGGGTGTGTGAGCCAATTTCCCTATTTTTCCCCAGTCAATATTGATCCCACGCAACGGAAAGACCCCTTTCCTGTGAACTGTGCTCCCTGTGCCACCCACCTACTGTGTCCGTCTTACCTCCCTCGCTCCTTCTGTACGTCGTACGTGGTGAAGCGTGTAAAACCACCCCCTGGAAAGGGACAGTAGCGCGTCTTTTGAAATGCGTGGGAGCGTGTTTCTGTGGACCTGGTTGCCAGCAGCAACGGCAGGAGACAAGCGCCAACTGCCAGACCGCCTCACTGCCAATTGGTGGCTCTTACTGGCTCTGGCTCTCGTTGGCGGACTGGTCCGAGCTTCTGTAATGTAGTATGTCCCATTGGGGTTTAGCGCACACCTGGTGCACGGGAAAGCTTGGAAGCTTGGAGGCTTGTAATTGGAGCGAAAAAAAGACAAAAGACATCTGACGTTTTCACCCGACGAAACGACATCAATCGACATTGCCATCGACGCCTCCACCGACCATCAACGGCATCGACAATTGCCCGCGACAAATCACGGTAGACCTTTTCCTCGATCGATCTACCCCACACTCGTTTACCATGCGCGGCGCTTCACTGCGGCCGTCGGTCGTCCTGCGATCACAAGCGACGGCTTCTGTCTTTGCGTCTTCAACTTCAACCTCACACACCCAATACATCTGCCGGCAATGCATCGTCGGCACGGTGGGCGGCCGGCGGCACATCCAGATCAGCTCGACGCCGGCGACCGAGTTTCCGCGGCCGTCGAGCGGCGACGCCTTTAACACGGCAAGCGGTGCCCGTGATGAGGCTGGTAGGCCACTACCCCAAATCCATTTTAATTTTGATTTTGATTGCTTCTTGCTCCTTGCTCCTTGCTCCTTGCTAACCGTGCAGACGCCCGATTCGAGGTCCTCGGCTCGCCATACTCGCTGCTCTCCGTCTCGCTGTCCGCCTCCCAGAACCTGTACACGCGCCGCGGCACCCTGGTCTCGGTGGCCGGCAAAGTCGACAATGCGCAGTCGACGCTCTCGATCCTGGCGCCCGTGCGCCGCGCCCTGCTGGGCATGCCGTTTCTCTACCAGCGCATCTCCTCGACCACGCCCCTGACGCTCCTGATCGGCACAAAGGCCGCCACGACCACCCTGTTCACGCTCCACCTCGACGGCACCACCGACTGGGTTGTCGCGCAGCGCAATGCCCTGCTGGCCTGGACGGGCCACACGCTGTCGGTCACGCCCCAGCGCGGCGCGGGCACGGCCAGCCTGGGCATTGCCCACTGGGGCACGTCGTTCCTGACGGGCCGCGGCCTGGCCGCGCTCTCGGCACCCGGCTACATCTACCCGGTCACGCTGGCCGCCGGCGAAGAGCTCGTCGTCCACCCCAGCCACATTGTCGCCTACGCCGTCAGCAAGCAGGGCGCGCCCACGCCGTTCCGGCTGCGCTCTGCCAAGGGCGCCTTGACGACGGCCGCCGAAGCCGCGGCCGGCGCCGTGTCGTCCGCCGCCGCCTCGACCGCCCAGATCACCGCCAAAGCCGTGCGCGGGCTGCGCCTGCAGACGCCAAAGACGCCTGCCGCAAACACCGAGGACAGCATTTCCGGCCGCGTCTCCCGCTTCTTGTCGGTGATGCGCACCACCGCCACCTACAAGTTCGTCGCGCGCGCGCTCTTTGACGCCCGCACCGTGCTGCGCCGCACCGTCTGGGGCGACCGCCTGTTCGTGCAGGTGCGCGGCCCCACGACGCTGCTGCTGTCGAGCCGCGGCGTGCGCGTGGCGGAGGTGCTGACGCGCGAGCAGGTCAACGAGATTGCCGATGCGGAGGCCGGGGTTGTGGAGCAAGGCGTGAAGCAGGCGACGTCGCCAAAAGGCAACAAGAGCGAGGGCGAGGGCGAACTCTCTGAAGCGGCGTCGGCGGCCAGCAGCACCACGGCCATCCACGTGGCCGAGGTCAAGTCCAACGGCAAGGTCGAGTTTACCGACGCCAAGGACCTGAAGGAGTTTGTCCGGTAGGGCTAGGGAGAAGCGAGACGAGGGAGACGAGGGAGGCGTGGGAGACGAGAGAGAGAAAAGACTTTTAACTTGGAGCTGAATACTGAATAGATAGATACGAAGCTCCACTGTACATTATACGAGGAAGGACTGGGCTGGGCGGGGGTAGGAGGGCATATCGGAGGCATCTTGTTTTTCTTTTTTTTTTTTTCTTTTCTTTTGTTACAATATTAATGCGTTTTGCGCACTCGACACATCCAAGACAATACATCTAAACGGATTGAAAACCACATTAGCCACGCATGTGGCGTTGGCCGTTGACAGTTGACAGCGCCCGTTTCGCCTCTAGCCAGGAACGCTCCAGCGAACAACAAACAGCTAACACAGGCCTACAGGCGACGGGACAAGTGCGTGACAGCTTCATGTTGGTCCGACCACATTAGCCAATCTGCCCTGCACCACTTGCGTCCCAGAACCAAGATGAACCAAGATTTAAATTCAAGCAAGACCCAGATCCAGATCCAGATCATCTCCTCGTCTCGCCGTGTTACTCACACGCCGTTCCTGAATTGGCATCTGCTTCGTGTATGTTGTATGTCGCAAGACCTGCTCGTCGTTCTCGTTTAGAAATCTCTATAGAAAGGAGATCCAGATGCATACGAGAGTTCCACATGCCACATCACCCTTCGCGTCTTCGCGACGTTCTACAGCCGTCCAAAGCGTTGGGACCAGTGCATTGGGCAATAAACGCCAAGGGAAAGTATGGGGTATACCAGCCCTACGAACGTTTGAGTCCCCTTTCGCCTGGTGAGACTTGTGCATCTTGTACGTCGTACACCTTTTGTTCTATTGGAACCTACAGCAAGGAAACTTGGAGCGAGACGCTCTCAACGAGGCGGATGCTGTGGTATAACTTATTCTGCCGTCAACTTGGCCTCTCCTCGTGAACTTTTCATATCACGCCGTCGGATGACAGATGGACGCCTCGGGACGGATTGGACTCTGGGAACATTGTTGTCCCCATGTCGTTTGCTCGTTTGCTTGTTTGCTTGTTTGCTGTCCTCAAAAACTGCTGACAATATCGGATTTGCAACAAAATCACCATGTCCTATTCCGATGCGTCATGGTCTGCCCCAGTTTGCAGATTGGCGTGTTTTGGTTGTTTTGGTTGTTTTGGTAGTTTTGGTCGTTCTGGTCACTTTCCACTTCTTTGCCTGCCGCGTGAAGCTCTGCCAATGTCCGAGCTTGCAGTGTTTTTGGAAAGTAGTATTCCGCTGGAGCTTGGGCGGTGAGTACGTCGTAGGGCAGCTCCAGCCCTGTCGGAGGGTGGTGGATGCTTCCTTCGTTTGGCTGCTTAGGTGTCACCCCTGCTCCTTTCATACGACCGTGGTTAGTGGTTAATAATACTGCCCCACCTCGGCCCTTCGCGCTTTCAACGACAGAGCACGCCTCTCGGACAACGGACTTACCGTATTTGGCATGACGTTGCCCTTTCTGGTGGTCGCGGAGAGGACAAGAAGACAATCAGACTGGCAAGCAAAGTCAAGACGTCGACGACTAGGTCCAGAACATGTCCGCGTCGGCGGAGGATCGTATTGCTGGTTAAAGCTGGATTGTGCCATTTCTCTTTTCTCCTTTTCTTGACTTCTTGAGATGAAGCTTGTATGTTATTGCAGCCTTGCTTTGTCATGTCTGGGGAACAATGTTCCTCCCTCCAAATGAATAAGCGAAACATTGCCAGAAATACCAACATAGCAGAATGCCACATGAACATGGGCTCTGACATGATATCATTTCATAGCCGTACACCCCTTCATCCATGTTGATCCTGTCCTTGGCTGTTTGACTTTGCCTGCTCTCGATCTTGGACCGAACTGGTCCTTTTCGGACAGATCGATCATGTTCGGCGATCTACGATCACAGACTGACAGACTGCAAGAGATGGCCTCAAATACAGCGAGAGAACAAGAAGAGAATAACATTTTTGAACGTACTGTGTAGACGGTTGACAACGGCGCGCGGCGCTTAAGCGGTGCCGACTTTTCTTTTTTTTCATTTCTCCATCCCCTCTTGTTTTCACACTTTTGTCCATTTCCTCTTCCCTCCCAGACTCAGCCTTGTCCCCACTGTAAGACACGGCAAAACGCCGCAGCCCCCGAACGTATTTCCACGGGGTTAACAGTTGAAAACGGGAAATGACCGTGGGACACAGACATAATGTCCGCAGACGTGCCACACACATTGTCCACACAAACTGTCCACACATTGTCAAAATCAACCCTCGTTCTTGTTTGACCGTCGTCCTTCTTGACATCTTACATCCGAGTAATGCACGAGTGAGTCAACACGGTCATGATGTCTGGTGAGGGCGTGTCTCTAGACGGTCTTTCCAGCCATTATCACCGAATGAGTGTTGCGCAGTAGGATCGTCGTCAACGAGTCGATACCCGTGAACGTAAAGGTAAGATTGCATCGTTTTGTAAGCAATATTCCCCCGAGGATCGTTTTCTTTCACTTCAGAACCATCGCGCCCCGAACATAACGGCCGAGATACAGCGGTTTTTTTTGGGGGGGGGGGCAGGATGCATAGTCTTGTCAGCATGATCCTTTTACTTTTCTTTGTTTTTTATTATTATTATTATTCCTCCTCTCAGGATGGGTCACATCTTGTCTGTTCATGTCCGCAATGTCAAAAAGCATATGACAGTACGACATATGGCATTGAGGTTTGTCAGTTGCCATCTCCGATGAGTTGCCTATTCGGGCAACTGTCGGACTTGAAAGTCACGGCACAAGCAAGTGCCACCAGCGTTGTAGTCCCCGTTGCCAAGTTAATGCTCCAACGTGCTGAACGTGAGACAGCACGTTTTTCTCCCCCGTGCCAGCACACGCAATACTCCGTAGGTAAGGGTAATCGGCGGTGGAGCACTTTTTTCCCCTGAAAACTGCGAAAACATACCAGTAAAAAGGAAAGGGGAGGTTTTGGGGAGAAATGGGGGAAACTTGGAGGAAGAACGTGTGGCCCAAAAATGAGCCTTGCACTCACTAGACCCAGCAGGGCATGGCGCGCTATGGCATGCTTTTTAGAGGGGAGGGGGGGGGTGCAAGATGGGCAGGAAGGAAGAAGGAAGGACCAGAAGGAAGCACCAGAAGGTGGAAACTGAAAACCGAAAAGACAAGGGACATTGCGGTCTTGTTTCTTGTCTCCGGTTGGTTCTTGTTGGTGTGTTTCTCTGTTTTCTGGGATTTCCGACCTTTTTTGTTCTGGTCTCCACCCGGTGAATTACACCCGGAAGCTGATCCGTGTCGGGGCAGCCATATTCATATATATATCATTGCGCTCTCCCCTTGCCCATCTCATGACGTCTATTATGCCCTCTTACTTATAGTAACAAATATTGCCTCTTCCGTTCGTGTCCTTTCGTCCCTGGTTGACATTGGCCGTGACATTGACACTTCAGTGCATTGCATTCGCCTCTCTCCCCAAAAGCACTAACAAAACAAGCCATCCCGCACGACCGTGCCCCTTTCAGCATCTCAGCACCAACACGCACTCTTCCAGAGAAGAGTAAATAAGAGGACATCCGCCCAGTTGTTTCCATCAGCTTTGTCTCTTTGCCTCTTTGTCTCTCACAGAATTCTCGCGGCTGTCGAACCTCTCCCAGATCACAGGCATGGCCGCACAGTCTGACGTGCAACCATCCTCTGCGTCGCAATCCACCCTCGACGACAACAAGACGGCCAACAACACAGACACAGCCAGTATGGCCTCACCACAGATGGCCTCCCTCGCCAAAGAGGAAAAGGTCGACTCGTCTCCCTACAACGACGCCTCCCGCCGCTCGTCCACATCCTCCGACCGCCGCCGCCGCTCGCTCGGGCGCATCCCGTCACAAAACAACGAGACCGACGCCAACGTCTACCCGGAGCCCAACAATGTCGTCGAGGCCGATCTGGAGAAGGGCGGCTACGGGCCCGAGTCCGACGAGTCGAGCAAAGAGCAGAACGACACAGCCAACAATGAAAAGACGCAAACAACGCCAACGACGGCCGGCGACGCTCCTGCACCACCTGCCGCGCCACCCGGCATGAGCCCGGCCGATTTCCCCGACGGCGGCATGCAGGCCTGGCTGGTTGTGTTTGGCGGCTGGTGCGGGCTGTTCTGCACGTTTGGGCTGATCAACTGCATCGGCGTATTCGAGACGTACTATTCGAAGGGCCCGCTCGCCAACTACTCGCAGGGCACCATCAGCTGGATTCCGTCCGTGGAGACGTTTGTCATGACGTTTGGCGGGCTTGTCTTTGGCCGTCTCTTTGACTCCTACGGCCCGCGCTGGCTGCTGATCATCGGCACCGTCGTCTACATTTTCGGCCTCATGATGACCAGCCTGAGCTCCAAGTACTACCAGTTCCTGCTGGCCCAGGGCATCTGCGCGTCGCTGGGCTCGTCGGCCGTCTTCAACGCGTGCATGGCCTCGGTGGTCTCGTGGTTCTTCCGCCGCCGCGCCGCCGCCTTTGGCATCATGGTGTCCGGCTCGTCGCTCGGCGGCGTCGTCCTGCCCATCATGTTTAACAAGCTCATTGCCCGCATCGGCTTCCCCTGGGCCATGCGCGCCGTTGCGTTCCTGTTCCTGGGCCTCCTGAGCATCTGCTGCCTGACGGTCCGCTCGCGCCTCCCGCCCCGGCCCAAGCCGCTGATTGTCCGCGACTACCTCCGCGGCTTCGCCGAGCCCGCCTACGCCCTCACCGTCTCGGCCTGCTTCCTCTTCTTCTGGGGCATGTTCCTGCCCTTCAACTACATTGAGCTGCAGGCCCAGGCCGCCGGCATGAGCCCCACCCTGCTCCCCTATCTGCTGTCCATCATCAACGCCGTCAGCATCGTCGGCCGCATCGCGCCCGGCATCGTCGCCGACCGCCTCGGCCGGTACAACGTCATGATTTTCATTACCGCGCTCTCAGCCATCATCTCGCTCGCCCTCTGGATCCCCGGCAAGTCCACCGGCGCCATTATTGCCTACGCCATCCTGTTCGGCTTCTCGTCCGGCGGCTTCATCGGCCTCGGCCCCACCCTCATTGCCCAGATCTCCGACATCCGCCAGATCGGCATCCGCACCGGCACCGCCTTTGCCGTCCAGAGCTTTGGCGCCCTGACCGGCTCGCCCATTGCCGGCGCCATCACCACCAGCCAGCACGGCAGCTTTACGGGCCTGCAGTACTTTTGCGGCTTCACCATGCTGGCCAGCGTCGCCGTCTTTATTGTGGCGCGCATCGTCATTGCCGGCCCGAACCCAATGAAGAAGGTGTAGGCCTCCTTCTCCCTCGGTCTCTCTCTTTCTCTCTCTCTCTTCCCCTCTAGAAAGGTTGATAAATTTGTGGCATCGTTTGGCGTTATACATTTGCTTTGTTTCACTTGCAACTCTTCTCTTTGTGTCACCAAATCTTTGATGTCTCTCTCTTCTACTATATATATCTGTATATCTGCATATCTGTATATTTTTGGCCACATCTCTTAGAATACCCCTATACATACACTAAAATAATACAAAATCTCTTCCTTGGTTACAATTAGGTTCGTTTGAGTGCGGTGCTATGTATTTTTGAGAAAAGAATGGAAAGTGGACAGTCAGTCTTGGCCGTCTGTTTTGTATTGGAGGAATCATAGTCGAAGAACGCAGATAACTATAATTAATAGATGTTCTATCAATTTAGCTGTATGATTCTTTATTTATGCCAAACTCTAGATTTGTACGTTGTCTTTGGTCTTTTGTTCTTATTTCTATGTTTGTTGTCTTGTATCATATTTTTTCTTAGATTTATTTTCATGGATATAAATAAAAAAACAAAACCATAACACTTTGCGCTGTTCGTTCTAAAAAAAATAAAATAACCAGAAATTATATTCCGTGTACGATTCCAAGTAAAAAATAGCACAATAAATTCTGCGCAACGGCTGATTGCAAACAGTCGACAAAAGTGATGGACCGGCTGTGATGTCACCAACTTTTGCGATTTTCGGCTAGCTGCCCATCACCTGAGCTTGTCATGGTCCGCCATCCTTCGTTCTATTCACGTCTTTGTTTGAATGAAAGGCAGTGAGAAGATGTCTTATATCTGCCGTGATTTCTTTGCTTATCTTCTTTCTGCAGAAATAGCACCGGCATGGCAAAGAACAGAAAGACAGCATCGTTTCAAGGACGCGACTTGTCCGCCCCTGAAAAAGAGTCCAAGAAGCCCCCAATGAAAGACGACGCCCAGAAACACAGAAAAAGGGACAGGGTCCCCACTAAACGGCCGGCCGGCCAATCAAGACTGCCAGTCTGACAGCCCTTGGACAACTTAAGCTGCGAATGGGGGCAATGGGGGCACTCGCCCCCTATGTTTGCCTTTCTTCAACGTCCGGCTCTCACAGCGTTTGAGCAGTTTCTATTCGTAGATACAGGGCGAACCAGAGCGGGAGCTTGCCCAAAAATAAGCTCTTGTATTTTTGGTCGGCCCATCGCTCTGGAGCTCCAATGGTACGAGGCCAGTGAGGAAAAGGAGGATAAGATGCCGAGTTTTTGTTATCCACATTTCTTGTTGACGGCCGCCCGGTAAATTTTTTCGTTTTTCTTTTCTTTCTTTTCTTCTGGCTCGCTTTCTTTTCTTTCCTCTTGCTTGTCCGAATTATTTTCATTCAATCCCAGCGTCGTTCTCGTCGCTCTTACACCTTATCAACACCATCACTCTCGAAATGTCTCATGAACCACCCCTTCCATCTGTTTACTTTTGCTTGTAAACCTCCTTTCAGATTGAAAGATCTCTTACAGCCTGGTCGCCTATCTTATCGCTCGGCAATATCGCTTTTGCTTTCATAGTTTCGCAGGCGGCAAATTGAAGAGGCTGAACGAAAATGCGGAGTATTCCGTTGGCAAACAGAAAACGCAGAAAAGAGCAATTACATCACGGCAAAACGAGACGAAATCAATTCGAGAACCGGACAGTCACGTTGCCATGTTGTAAATACATTGAAGAATGTTGCAAGTACGGAGGCATCTGTCGAAAAGTGAAAAGTAAATGTCTGGTTGACAAGGGTGTATGCTCTGGGCCAATTTGGAGGCGTACGGAGTAAGATAGGTTGAGAAACGAGAAAAGAAAGAAAAAAAATCAAGTAGAGGAAAAACCCAGAGAGAAAGAGGCGAGACATGCATAAAAATTAATACAAAATAAAAACAAGAAATTCACACTCCAAGCCAGAACAACCAGAACGCCCAAAACACCCAAAACACCAGAACAAACCGATAATACCAATAAAAGACAAAAGACCAAAGACAAAAGACCAAAGCAGAAAGAACGACACCTAGCCGCCCCCTCCACCTTCCGAGAGCTCCCTCTGTCTCTTTCCGTTCTTGGTCGATGCCCTTGTCTTTCTTTTCTTTCTTTTCTTTTCTCTCGGCTCTGGTCTGATGTTTTAGCAGTCGCGTCACCGATTTCCTCACTCTTTCGCACGTTTGATGCATTCATCTACCGCATCATCTGCCCATTTGCTCTTGCCTCTTTTATGTGTTGTCTTCTTCTTTTCTCCTGGTTGGCCGCATCGCTCCTTCCTTCTGCCTCACCTTTCTGCCCTCTCCCCAGTTCCTTTTTTGTCACCACTCGAAATCCTTTTCTGCCTGGTCTTTCTTTTTCTCAATTCTCCCTCTTTCCCTCTTTTCCCTTTCCTTTTGCTCTTCCCTCTTCTCCCTCCGTTTCTTTTTCCCTTCTTTTTTCCGTCCCCTTTCTCTCTTTTGTCCACCCCCGCTTTAACCAAAACCGATCCCACCCGTTTCTTTTTTTCTTTTTCGATTCCTTTTCCACCCTAGCCTTTTTCTCTCTTTTTCTTTCGTTTCTCTTTTCTCTTTTTCTCGGTTACCTCTTTTCTTCCTCTTTTCCCACCTTTCCTCTCTCATTTCTCCATTTCTCCATTTCTCTCTTTCTCCCCTCTCTTTTCTTCCCCTTCTCTTCCTTCTTTTCTTTTTTTCTCTCTCCCTCTCCCTTGCACTTTCACCGTCGCTTCACCTTTTTGCGTCTACGCTCTTTCAACGACGCGCGACGACAGCTTCCGTGTCTGAAAATACATTTTTCATTTTCGACGACACCTTTTCTCGATTTCCTCTTTTTCCCTTTTCACCCTTTTGTTGCCGCATTCACGCATAGTCGCCATCGCGCTCCTTTCGACTGTCGACTTTTGTCTTTCGACTCGGTCTTTCCCTTTGCATCGCGCTGCGCACCCCTTCTCCCTTCTCTTTCTGTCGTTTTCTTCGTCTTTTCACCTTTTCGCCTTTTCACTCTCTTCCGTCGTTTCATATTCGCGACAGCTTCTTTCTCGACACAAAGTCACAAGCCTCGTCGCCACTTTCGTGTCCCGCGTCTTTCATTCGCCCATTGGCCATTGCCCATTGCCCTTTTCGGTCCTCAATCCACAAGCATCGCCATTCGGAGCTAGCCTTTCTAGCTGTTCCATTTCGATCACAGCTATCGTGACCCTCGACTCGCAACCGCGTCGCCGCCTTCTTCCCTCCCGCATTCTTTATTCTTTGATTGGCCACCGCAACCCCCAACCTCGGCCTTCTTTTGTCGTCTTTTGTCTCTTTCTCTTCTTCCTTCTTTCAATCGCCGTCTCGCCTCTTCTCGCCTCTTCTGTCCTCCCTTTTCTCCTCACCCCCAGAAAACGACAAAACGACACATAAAATGGCTCCCCGCGGACGCCCGCCTGGCCGTAGAAACGGCGGCAGCCTCGGAGCTGCTCCGTCGCAAGCCACACCCAAGTCTACTCCCAAATCCACGCCCAAGTCGACGACCAGAGCTGCTGCCGCCGCCGCCGCTCCCTCTACTGCGCCGACCAAGAAGACAACGAGCGTCGCAGCCACACCAGCATCAGCAAAGGCGACGGAAAAGGTGACAGAGAAAGAAAAGGGAAAAGAAAAAGGAAAAGAAAAAGCGACAGAAAAGGCTACAGAAAAGGCCACCGAGAAAGCGATTGAGAAAGCGACCGAGAAAGAAACAGCTACCCCGGCTGCACGTTCAGCGGTCGCAACACCGCAAACCGCAGCTTCAGCTTCAACCTCGACGCCTCTGGGCAAGAAACAGCCTGCGAAAAAGGGCGGTAAACTTGGCCGCGCCGCAAAGGGCACGCCTCGCGCCATGAACAACACCTCGATATCGACACCTGCCACTGCGGCTGCCGCGACGCCCGCAAGCGCCATCGCCGCTTCGTCTGCTGCTGCGGCTGCCGCGGCCGCAGCCACGCCTGCCACGCCCGCTCGGTCGGAGATCCGCGTCGCATCAATCCAGGATATCCTCTCAACTGATCCCGTGGCCGAGTCGGTCGAACCGGCCGACGAAACCGAGCCAACTCCAATGGTAAGTTTTGGAAGGGACGGTTTTTTTTTTTTTGGCTTTTTTGGCATATGAGATTTGGTTGAGATTTGGTTGAGTCCAGAATTGTTGGTTTTGTGTACCATCTTTTATCTTTTTGGCTTGCGAACTTGCCAACTGGTGCAGATCTTGGGCAGGTGGCGTTTGCCTAGCGTCAACGCCTGTTTCAAGCTTCTCACACTGCCGCATTTCCGCGCATTGTTTCCAATCTCTAATACTATCGTATGGCCTCGAAGACTAACACGATTCAAAAGGACATCACAACCGACGAGCCAAATGCAAATGGCACCTCCCACGACGCCGACCAGTCGGTCCTCCCCGACGAACCCACCCGCATCGAAGCCGCCGAAACCGTCGCCGACAACGACAAGGAAGCCTCCGTGATCCCCGTCGACGCCGAACGTGCCCAATCGCCTGCTCCTCCTGCCAAGCCTGCCCGTGGCCGGCCAGCAAACAAAGACCGTGTTGGAAGGCTCGGTCCGCTCGGCTATACCAACATCAATGTTGATCTCGACGTCATCAAATACCGCCAGCTCTCCGAGGACATTGACGCCTACAATGTCGACCTCGAATTCTGCACAAACGTCCTGGCCATGGACGACCTCACGCCCGCGGAAGTTCGCTCGTTCCAGCTGCGCCGCATCGACGTCAGCCACCAGATCCGCAACTGCCGGCACAAGCAGGAGGATCTCGAGGCCCGGCGCACCCAACAAAAAGGCGCCCGTGCTCTGACACAGCCAGTCCCTTGGGCCCCGCGCGTGTCCCTGGCCAGCAATCTGGCTCTGATGGCCTCCCCAATCACCACTGGAGGCGTGATCAATATGAATGCCAACGGAACCGGAAACGCAACCGGAAACGCAAACGCACACGCAAATGGAACTGGCCGGCGCTCGGTGCCCTCGAAGCGGCCTCTGTCCTCGAGCTACGACCACAACGGCAATGGCGCCAACGGCTCGTTTGTCCCCAACAAGCGAGCCCGTGCGGCCTCCGAGGTCAGCCTGCAGGACACGATCAGTATGCACAGCGTCGGCAGCCCTGCAGGAGCGAATGGCGCCAACGGCGTCTACAACGGCAACGGCAACGGTGTGAACACGCACGACGAAGTCCGCTCCGATATCGAGATGGTGCACTACACCGGCCCTGGCGGCGCTGTTCGCGGCCGCCCCCACAGTCGCGGCCGCAGTTACAGCCGTGGCCACAGCGTCGGCCACAACACCAGCCTGGTTGGCAACGACAGCTACTACGGTAAGACCGAGGACGAAGACGTTGGCAACCAGTCGCAGTCGCAGTCGCAATCGGATGTGCGTCGCCTGGGCTTCTGGAAGTGCCGTTTGTGTGTTTCGGAGAAATACCTCTATGCAGGGCCCGACCGCCTGCCCGCCAACCCCAGCAAGTGGCCGCTCAAGGACATGGGCAAGCTCATGTCGCACTACTTTGACCTGCACACCGAGCACGACCCGGCCGAGCGCTGCATTGAGCTCGGCGACGCCCTGCAGGAAAACCCGGGCCCCTTTGAGCACTGGCTGCGCAAGTCGCGCGGCCAGAAAATCCCCGACCGCTCGATTATCGACGAGACGATTTCCGAGCTGCAGGCGGGCCGCGTGCCCAAACTGCTGCGCGACCTGTGCCGTGCGGCCGCCGCCTTTCCTGGTGCGTAGGGGCAGCAGGAGCTGGCGAGACCGGCGCAGCCGGTCGAGGGGATCGACTTAAGGTCATATCTAGAGCTAGAGCCAGAGCTTGAGGCGGAGCTAGAGCTTGAGGCGGAGCCACAGGCGGAACCGGTGCGTCCGTATGCTGCACACAAGACGGTGATTGTCAACACCGATCGCTACACCAACCCCAACTTCAACCGTTAGTCCCTGGCCATTTTGGCCATTTTGTTTTGTTTTCATTTTCTTTTCTTCATCAGCATAGCCCACAGGATGAGATAAGAGATCGGAGGAGGATGGAAAGGATGTATTGGCATGACGTGTCTGCATCCGATAGAGGGGACGGACGAAACTGTGAGGCCGGGGCGTTTTTGTTTTCTTTTTCTTCGCACATGGCGTGCTGCATGGACTTGTATTTCTGTGTTCTTTCGTTGTGCTGATCTTTTTTTCTTCTTCTTTTTTCTTCTTGGTATTTTCGAAAAGTGGAAAAGGCTGTCGCTAGAGAGTCGGGACTGGTCAGAACGTTGCTTTCAAGCATGTTGTTGTGCCAGGCTCGACATCTTTCGATGGACAACCCAACTGGAGCAAGGAGCGCATGGAACTGCGTACTGTTATTATATTTTTATAGAACAAGGAGTCAAAGGACTGGAACCAGGGTAAAGCCAATGCCCTGCATATGAATAAATAAGAGTTTTTATCACACCAAATGATGAACACGTGCAAATGGGTGGGACGCTGCCGGGCCAAGATGCGCAAGTATTTTTTGTGTGCCGATGGGCAGATTGCCAAGACATTTTGACGATTTCGATATCGATTTGATTTCGATTTTCGTGACCGATTTGGCCGATTTGGCGTTTTTGGGGCGATACACAGTTCAATACAGACTGCGACTGTAGATTTTGGAGGCAGACGTAGCCGTGAGTTGTCGAAGCGGAGGGAAAACAAAGAGAGGAAAGATAATTGGAGAATGAGACAAACTTTTCCAGCACAGAGCTCTGACGCTGACGTTTTGGTATCCGTTCCCAAGACATGGGAAAGGCTCTTTATTTCCTCGTCTGTCTTGTTCCGATACTTCTTCACAGGTTACAAGCTTCCAAGTCACGGAGAAGGAGAGACCTCTCCCCATTCTTTGCCGCCATGACATCGGGTGCTACCGTGGTTCTGGCCAAGAAAGATGGCAAGCGTATCTGCAGGAACAATGAGGCCTTTACGACCTCGTGAGTACGACGTACATGTAAACATGAATTTCTACAATGTTTGCCTCCGAGCCGCGAGCGATACAGAAATCGTGAGTGATTAGCACGGGCGTGGAGAAGCATAAATATGCAGAAGAAAATGGATGGAAATATGCACGGAAAGGTACGGTAAAGTAAGTACAATGCAACCACGGAAGAAAGATGCTTCTTTTCCATCTTCTCACCCTTGGACGAGTGAGATGAACGGCGGTCGACGCCCCGAGGGTGAGAAGAGAGCGTGGAAGGACAGGAACAGGAGAAGGGACTGGACTGGGCCGTCGGACGCCCGCCTCCGCCTTTTTGATCGACCCTTTTCGTGATCTCACGGCTTGTCGTCTCCGATTGTGAAAATCGTATCAAAAGCAGAATACGGATAAAAGACCAAGTCTTGAATGACGGTTACCTGGTAGCTGGCACTCGTATCTTGTCCGGGTGTTCCGTTGTCCAGTATTTCCATGTTTCCATGTTTCCACATTTCCACATTTCCGCTCTGTCGAAACTGGTCCCCATCATTGGCATCGTGCAAGGCCTGCAAGGCTTGATTCCACTTGGAAGCTGTCTGTTGATTTGTCCTCTTATTGACCCTCCTATTCCTCCTTCGGCAGCTGCCTTCTTGGCTTTGCTTAAATGTCACTGACGCGATCGCACCTGCCGTCTCGCCCGGTCTCCATCCCCCGTTTGACTGTAGAGTTAACCTCTTGCCCTCTTCTTCCTAGCGTGCACAGGCACAAGGGTGGCCCCACCGACTCACAGTCCAACTCACAGTCCAGCCCCTGGCGATGCGATCGACACTGTCCGTTGTGGTTGTGGGGAATCACAAGGGCGGCTCGCTTCAACCTTGTTTCTTGTTCTTATTTCTTGATGCTCTTCTTTTTTTCTTATTTTCTTCTTCACCTTGTATTCGCTTGCATTTGACCTGCCCAAAGCGACGACGCCGTACCACGCGCTCTCCTGTTCTGGAAGGTACCGCAAGCAGGGTGCAGCAAGCAGTGCGACGAGGCAAGAGGCAAATAAACAACCATTGTAGCCCACCGTTGATGCGACTGGATCTCCTGAGTAGCTGTGCATTGTTCCTGCCAAGTCGGGACTCAATTCGATTTCGCGCTCGCTCTTGCCTTGTGCATTGCATTTCCTTGCTCTCGGTCGTCCGTCCACACACGAGCGAGACTAGGCCTCTTACATGCCCGATTGGGCAACTCCCAACTTCGGCATGGTCCTTCCCTTTTGCTCTCTCCCGTGACCTGCTGTGCTCCTCTGTGCCGTGCACTTTCCTGAGCGAGATCTAGGAATGACGCTCGCCCCTTTTCTGTCTTTCTGTCTTTCCTCTCATCAATCATGGCCCCCTCGTTTCGTTTCATCACTCTGCTTTCTTATCACATCTCCGCCCATTCTATCGCAACCCATGGTATATCGCGCCATGGACGCATTCTGGCCCCGAGCTTTGAGCGCGGCCCTGACCTAGATCCCTGCGCAGTGTCGCACTCGACGCCTTCTCCTCGGCTCAACTTTCTTCTACTTTGCCTCGTGTGTCTTTGTTTTTCGTTTTCGTTTTTTGTTCCTCTCCATTGCCTTTTACTTCAGTCTCGACTGGCTTCTCCTCTTTATCTCACCTTCCCTCTCCGTTCTAAGACGGACCCCACTTTGGACCTTTCCAACGACTTGCCCAACTGGTGTCTCTGCCGATCGCTGTCTTGCCGAGATATGGCAGAGTCAAAATACTACCCAGTACAGGTACACGCGCAGAACGGGCACGAAATCCGAAATAGGCACACAAATGCGCGACCGTTGTCCATTTTGTCTGCCCCCTACGAGCACCGCATCAAGTCCCGGCCAGAAAGCTTGTCCGTTCTTGGCAGGACCTTTGTCGACGATGGATGTTGACTCAATTCCTCTCCAGGCCTGGCCCGGGTAAGAAGCCAAGACGTCCACAGGGAGAATCGGCAATATGTGCCCAGCTATGACGACAGCCACAAAGGATGAGCCAAATCCACGGAGACACGGCTTGATATGAAGAGAAGGAACGCGAGGGATACAAAAAACAAAAACGGGGGAAAATGAGAGAGAAAAAGAAGGGCAAAAGGGAAAAAGGGAAATGGAAAGAAAAAAGAAAATGTCGCGTCCGTGGCCACAACTGCACCTTACGTCTGTCTGCACAAGTGCGTCTGTGTCAACGCGGTGCTACTGAAGACGGAGCACGGGAGTACAACGACTGTCGATGAGATCGTCATACCCCCATTTCCTATTTCTTCTTTCCTATTTCCTTTTTTCTTCTCTTTTCTACACGAGACCGTGAGTGACAGCCGTCATCACAGCTTTGAAGGGCGAGGCCCTGGCCAAATTAAACACCTCACCAGCGATCATCCCTTCTTCACCTGCCTTATCCACCCTGGCCTCGTGCCTGCCCGTCTCTTCTTTTCTCACTTTTTCACCTTTTCACTTTTTCTTCTTTGTCTTTTCTTGTTATTTTCTCATTTTCTCATCCCCGGATATCCTACCGCGCCTACCCCTGGCCGCCTGGCCGCCTTAACAGATACAGTCAGTCTCTCCCATCCCACCCGGCCGTGCCATTGATTCCTTGTACCTGGACTCCACTCCCTCTTCGCATGTCTTTCGTACCTGCTCCTTTTTCTGTTCCTTCTCTGTCCCTTTTCTGTCCCGTCTTGGCCAAAGGTCGCGTTGATCACAAACCCAGTCTAGTTCTCTGTATCTCAGATGGTACTACCAGAGCACAAGAAGGATATATAAACACAAGACCGTTCCACTCAACGGCCTGTCTTTCCCTGTCTCAGTCGCCTCCCTTCTCCCTCCACCCTGGTTTCTCTTTTCTCTTTACCCTCCTCCCATCCTTTTCTTCGGACCGTGCCGAATAAACAGGTGGTCTCTCCTCTTTCCTCTTTCCTCTTCCTTCTCTCTTTTCTCCAAACTCACCCAACCTCCCCACCATGGCTTGCAGCACTCTCCGGTCGAGCATGGCCACTCTGGCGGCCATTGCCACGACTGTCATGCTGCTGCCCGTCTCCAACGCCGCCGTCGTCAGCAAGATCGATGCCGTCCCGGCGGGCTGGACAGCAGTCGGCGCCAGCACGGCCAAGACGTTCAAGATTCAAAACACCAACGGCGGCGACGGCTCGACCGACACGCACGTGTTTACGATTGCCCTCAACATGCAGAACATTGACCAGCTCGAGTCCCGCCTGCTGTCTGTGTCGACCCCGGGCCACGCCGACTACGGCAAGTTTAGCGATGTCGATGAGATCACCTCGACCTTTGCTCCCTCGTCCGACGCGGTCTCGGCCGTGACCAACTGGCTCGAGTCCAGCGGCGTCGTCAAGGGTTATACCGTCCGTGGCGCCTTTGTCGATCTGGCCACCGATGTTGCCGGTGCCAACACGCTGTTTGGTGCCAACTACCAGTACTACGCGCCGCCCTCGACGGCTGCCAACACGGCCACGCGTCTGCGGACTCTGTCGTACTCGGTGCCCGACGAGGTGGCCGAGCACGTCGCTCTTGTTGACCCGGGCAACTACTTTGGCACGGTACGGTCGTTTGCCCCGCGCCTGGGCGACCTCAAGTTTGCCGAGCGCGCTGCTCCCGTTGCTCCTTCCCCAGCCAAGGTTCCGGCTGCCAAGAAGGGCACCGCTACGACCGTCGACGCCTCTTGCCAGACGTCCATTACCCCGGCTTGCCTCAAGCAGCTGTACCAAGTTGGCGACTACGTGGCTGACGCCAGCTCGGGCAGCCGCATTGGCTTCGGCAGCTTCTTGAACCAGTCGGCTCTGTACGCCGATCTGGCCCAGTACCTTGAGCTCAACGGCCTCCCCTCCCAGAATTTTACGGTGGAGAGCATCGACAACGGCATCAACGACCAGAACCCGGCCACGGCCCAGATTGGCGAGGCCAATTTGGATGTCCAGAACATTGTCGGCGTGGCGCACCCGCTGCCGGTCGTCGAGTTCAGCACGGGCGGCTCGCCGCCCTTTGTGCCCAACATTGACCAGCCCACGGCGG
This sequence comes from Sporothrix mexicana, assembly GCA_021396375.1. Classification (NCBI taxonomy): domain Eukaryota; kingdom Fungi; phylum Ascomycota; class Sordariomycetes; order Ophiostomatales; family Ophiostomataceae; genus Sporothrix; species Sporothrix mexicana. Next base: position 145,953 of record WNYC01000060.1, on the reverse strand, counting down.
CCGACAACCAGAACGAGCCGTACCTGCCGTACTACCGGTATCTGCACAGCAAGAGCAACGCCGACCTCCCGCAGGTGATTTCCAACTCGTACGGCGACGAAGAGGACTCTGTCCCCTACAACTATGCGGTGCTGACATGCAACCTGATTGGCCTGCTGGGCCTGCGCGGCATTACCGTCATTGAGTCGTCGGGCGACCTGGGTGTTGGTGCCGGCTGCCTGGCGCCCGACAACAAGACGGTCGAGTTCAACGCCATCTTCCCGGCCACGTGCCCGTACCTGACGTCGGTTGGCGGCACGGTCGACGTCACGCCCGAGATTGCCTGGGAGGGCTCGTCGGGCGGCTTCAGCAAGTACTTTTCGCGCCCCGGCTACCAGGCCCTGGCAGTCGGCGAGTACCTGGCCAAGCACGTGTCGCCCAGCACCTACCGGTACTATTCGAAGTACACCAACTGGAACGGCCGCGGATTCCCCGACGTGTCGGCGCACAGCGTCAGCCCCGACTACCAGATTGTCTACGCCGGCAAGCCCGGCCCGTCCGGCGGCACGAGCGCGGCGGCGCCCGTGTGGGCGGCCCTTGTCGGCCTGTTGAACGACGCGCGTCTGCGCAAGGGCCTGCCGACGCTCGGCTGGCTCAACCCGCTGATCTACACGTTTGGCCCGCAGGTGTTGACCGACATTACGGGCGGCCGGGCGATCGGCTGCGACGGCCAGAACACGCAGAGCGGCGGCCCCGAGCCGGCCGGGTCGGGCGTTGTCCCGGGCGCGTTTTGGAACGCGACGGCCGGGTGGGATCCGGTGACGGGCTACGGCACGCCGAACTTTGGCAAGCTGCTGTCTCTGGTGACGGGGTTCTAGGTTTTAGGGGGCGATGGCGTAGCAGGCCGCCAAGTCCTTCGGATAGATAATCCATAATCCATAGTCCAATAATAAATTCAAAGAATATCAGTCGAATAGATTAAACCAACTCCTCTATTTACTCATGTACATGTTTGATTTGTGACTTTTTGCTTTTTGTCTGGCCTCCGATCACTTCGTCTTGACCTTCTTCTCCTCCGTGTCGACGACATCCTCGGCGCCCTCGTCAATCTCGCTGTCGTCGGCGTCGATGCGGGTCTCCTGGGCGCTCCACAGCTGGGCGTAGACGCCGTTGCGGTCAATCAGCTCGCGGTGGGTGCCGGTCTCGGCGACCTTGCCGCCGTTGAGGACGATGATGAGGTCGGCGTCGTAGATGGTGCGCAGGCGGTGGGCGACAAAGACGCTGGTGCGGGCCTTTTCCTTGAGGATGCTGTTGATGTTCTGCATGAGGGCGTGCTCGGTGTTGGTGTCGAGGGCGCTGGTGGCCTCGTCAAAGAAGAGCAGGGGCGGGTCCTTGAGGAGCAGGCGGGTGACGGCGAGGCGCTGCTTCTCGCCGCCCGAGATCATGAGGCCGCGCTCGCCGACCTTGGTCTGGTAGCCGTCCTTCCAGCCGGCGATGATGTCGTGGATCTGGGCGCGGCGGGCGGCGGCGACGACCTGGTCGGGGGTGGCCTCGAGGTTGCCGTAGCGCAGGTTGTGCTCGACGGTGTCGTTGAAGAGCGGGGTGTCCTGGGGCACGACGCCAATGTTGCGGCGCAGGCTGTCGAGGCGGACGTGGCGGATGTCCTGGTTGTCGATGAGGATGCGGCCCTGGTCGACGTCGTAGTAGCGGAAGAGGAGCCGCAGCAGGGTCGATTTGCCGCAGCCGCTGGGGCCGACGACGGCGACCTTTTGGCCGGCCGGGATGGTGAGACTCAGGTCGCGCAGGATGGGGCGGTCCTTGTGATAGCCGAACGTGACGTTCTCGAAGCGGATCTCGCCGCCAGCGGGCACTGGCACGCTGGCGGCAGACGAGGAAGTGCCCGCCTTGCCCGCCTGGCCCGCCTTCAAGACGGCCTGAGCGGTGGTGGGGGCCAGGACCAGATCCTTGGCGCCGGGCGCGTCCGTGATGGTGACGTTGACGCGCTGCAGGTTGAACAGCGTCTCCATGTCGAGCAGCGACTGGCGCAGCTCGCGGTAGACGGTCCCCAGGAAGTTGAGGGGGACGGACAGCTGGAAGACCAGCTGGTTGATCATGACCAGGTCGCCGACGGTCAGGTCGCCGCCGGCAATGCCGCGGGCGCCCAGGTACATCATGGCGGTCAGGGCGGACGAGAAGATGAGGTTCTGGCCGCTGTTGAGGAAGGCGAGGGAGGTGGCGACCTTGATGGAGCTCTTCTCGTACTGGCGCAGCGCGGCGTCGTAGCGGGCGACCTCAAAGGCTTCGTTGTTGTAGTACTTGACGGCCTCGTAGTTGATCAGCGAGTCGACGGCGACGGTGGACGCCTTGTTGTCGGCGGCGTTGGCCTGCCGCCGGAACTTGGTGCGCCAGGCGGTCGTCGTGATCGTAAAGGCCGTGTACGCGGCCATGGTGGCGGCCGTGATCGCGGCAAACTGGTAGCCGTACTGGTACGTCAGGATGCCGCAGACCATGGTGATCTCGAGGGCCGTCGGCAGGACGTGGAAGACCATGCTGGTCAGCAAGAAGGAAATGCCCTTGGTGCCGCGGTCGATGGCGCGCGTGAGGCCGCCCGTCTGTTTCGACAGGTGGAAGCTGAGGTCGAGGTGCAGGAGATGGTGGAAGACGTTGCCGGCCACGCGGCGGATGGCCTTTTGCGCGACCGAGGCAAACACGGCGTTGCGGATCTCCTGGAACAGCGTCGCGCCAATGCGCGTCGCGCCGTACGCCAGGATCATGCTGCCGGCCACGGTGGCGGCCGTCGCGCCCGTCGCGCCCAGCGCCGACATGTCCATGTTCATGGTGTCGACGATGCTCTTGAAGTAGAAGGGGACCTGGACGTTCAGCACCTTGGCGCCGACCAGCAAGGCCACCGCCAGCGTGACCCGCATCTTGGTGTCCATGCTGCCCTTGCCCGACGGCCACAGGTACCGCGACATCTCCTTCATGATCGCCCAGTCGGCCTTGCGCTGCTCCGACGTTGTCTTGTCGACCTCGGCGAGGGGGTCGGCAGGCTTCGCGGTGGGCGTGGCGGCCGGCGAGGCGGTGGGCGAGGCCGTCGCCTTTTTCAATTCTTCAGGTGTTGCCGTCGAAGTCGCATTGGGAGGCGTGGGATTTATGTTTGTCGGGTTTGTCGAGTTTGTCGAGTTTATCGTCGCATCTTTGCGCAGAGCTGCTGCAGCCGAGAAGAAGCAGGTCGACGGCTGGCGGAGGAGCGAGGGAGCCAATGCGGGAAGCCGTCGGGAAAGAAGGAGAGAAGAGGACGCCGTCGTCGTCGGTGACTTGGCCAGCCATGGACTTCGGAACGAGTGCTGGCAGCCGGGCTGGACATTTCGTGCCGACACTGCCGCCGACGCGGAAAGGCTGGATGCCCGAGACACGCCGCGGGCAATCACAGCCATTGTGAAGGGAGAGAAGCCGCTGTTATGCAGATGGAAGCATGTCGTGGCGGTTCCGTACTGTCCGGGAGGAGTTGCAGTTGACAAGTTCAATCGATGGGACGTCGAGAAAGTAAGATGGACGAAAGACCAAAGGCGAAAGACGAAGGACCGAGATACGTCGGAGCTCGGCTTAAGGGGCTTGAAGGCCTGTGAGGAAGGTGCGATTGAGTCGACTCGATTCCAAACTCCGCGACAAAAAGGTGAGAACGCGTGAGAGAGAGTCAGAAATGACCCAGGATGAAAGTACTCCGAAGAGTGGAATAACTAAAGGAAGAAAAAAGACAATGTCCGTCAGCAGGTTGGGATTCTTCGTCTTGGCTTCTGTTGTCTTGTCTCTTCTTGGATTCCGCCGTGAAGTCGGCCGTCAAGGTGTTCCTGTCTCTAGATGAACGTTGTAGGGTGTATTACCCTGGAGCCTGGACAGCAAAAGGCACCTGAAAGCTAGCGCAATTGGCGCAATTTGGGCAATTTGTTGCTACTGCTCTTACTTTGCGACAGAGCTGCCGCATGATGCAATCATGCAATGCCCCTCCATAACGCCGGAAACGGCACGTGACAGCATGGGTAAGAGCGATAGCAAAAAAAAAAAAAAAAAAAAGCTGTCGAAAGCACCAAAAAAATTAACTTTTGCTTGTTGCAGTTCTCCGATACGGGGAATCGAACCCCGAGCTCGACGGTGAGAGCGTCGGATGTTGACCATTACACCATATCGGATGTTTTCGGACATTGTTGAAGCACGATTGCTCTAACATGTCCTTTGAAGGCAGTCGAAAGCCGTGTCAAACACCACTTTTACTTTTTACTTTACTGTTTTTCACAATCAAGCTTCTACACACAATTTTCTTGTCAATTTTGAAAGTGCACAACACGACAAATCACAGAATGCAAAACAGAAAAAGATGGTACAAAGCGAGTAAACATCGCTATTCATTCTACATAATGGACAAAAGAAAGATGAAAGGCATTCTGTGGTCTACACAGTGACGATACGTAAAATGCGACAAAAGAAACCAAAGGATGGGCGACAGGCAAGAGGGAAACCTAAAGAGAGAAAAGCAAACCCAGAATAAAAACAAAAGAAAAAAAAACAGGAAAAAAAAAAACGCTCGCCCATCAACATAAACCACGCCATGCAGCAATATCATACACTGTTCCATGTTGTACAAGCTTCGCAATTTGCCTCAGACACTCTTGGGGTCGAACCAGACACGGACTTCGTGGAAGGCGCCGCCAATGTAGCTGCCCAAGGCGGCCAGGATGCGCCAGAGCTGGCGCGGGATGAAGAGGGCGACGTGGAAGAGGAGCAGGCCGACAAAGTAGACGACGAACGCGAGGCCGCCAAAGAGGGCCTGCACGGCCTTGGCGGCGTAGTCGACCATGAGCAGGATGGAGTGCCAGGCGGCCTTGGGCAGGCCGACAACGACGGCGTGGACGGCGGTCTGGACGCCGCGCAGGACGTCGGCGAGCGTAATGGTGCGGAACCAGGTGGCGACGGCGACGAGGGCGGTGTGGAGGGCCGACAGGGCGCGGCCGGCGATGTTGGCCACGGTGGCCGCCCACAGTTTGGCGGTGGCAGCCACCCACTCGGCGGCGACCTTGAGGAGACTCGGCACCTTCTTGACGAAATGGACGACCATTTTCACGAGGGCGGCGGCAACGTCGCGGAGGAAACGACAAAAGTCTCTGACGTCGGCCCAGAGGCGCTTCGGCAGCGTGGCCAGGAACGACGCAATGGCCGGCAGGATCTCGCGGCGGTGCACCCACAGGTGAGTGCAGCAGCGGCCCATGGGCTGGACGACGAGCTCTTTGGGGACGGTGTACAGCAAAAACCGGGGGATGTACCAGCCCACGATCGTGCCTAGGCTGGTGGTGAACCACACGATGCTCTTGGCCGCCTTTTTGATGCGTTGGACGGCGTGGCCGTGGCGCGTCGCGAACCGCGCCCAGGCGCCGCCGCGACAGGCCGGCAGCATGGCCACGATCTCGCGGTGGCGGCCCTCGGCGGCGAGGCGGAGCGCGTGGTAGCCGTCGGGCGCCGTCAGCGACGCGTCCGCCTTGAGCTCTTGATAGAAAAGCTTGGCCAGGGCCAGCCGGCCCTGCGCGGCGGCCAGCATCAGCGGCGTGCGGCGGACGCGGTGGTCCAAGACAGTGTCCATGCTGCGGAGCACCTCGTCGTACTTGGCGCCGTGCAGGTCCGGCGGGCGCGCCATGCGGTTGATGTCGGCACCGAGGGCCACCAGCGTGCGCACCATGGCGGCGTCGCCGACGTCGACGGCGGCGAGCAGAGGCGTGCATCCGTTCCACGGGTCGCCGCGCTCGGGCGACGTCAGCGGAGGCGCCCGACTGGCGGGATCGTACGGCGCCTCAAGCTGAGGCTCGTCGATCTTCTTTCCCCACCGCCTCTTTTTGGTGTTTTTTGGGACAACCTTTTTTGGCTTAGGCTCGCTCCCCGGCACAAACTGCATCTGGTACTGGTTCTCGTAGCCGCGGCCGTCCGTCACGTCGGGGCTCACCAGGCCTTTGGTGATAAACAGCGCCACCATGCCCGTCTGGCCCATGCGCACCAGCCGGAAAAAGGTCTCGATGATCACCTTTTGGTCCATCAGCAGCGACGCCGCGCCTTCGGACCGCACCACAGCCGCGATCACGTCGTCCGGCAGCGGATGCCCGTCCGGCCCTGTGTCGGTTTCGGGCAGCGTGCCGTCCCCGCGCGGCACAATGTACGGCCCCGACGTCCCCGTCCACCGCCGCCCCACCGTCACCCCGTCCTGTTTGATCCACACAATCTGGCTGTTGTAGTGCGGGTGTGTCAGGGGCAGCCCCAGCTCGACGCGCCGCGCCGCCATGCGGTCGATCCACAGGACCATGTCGTTGTCGTCGTAGAACGCCGCATACGGCGGCAGGCTGGGGTCGCCGTCTTCGGCCATGGCGAAGAGACGGAAACGGAGATGAGCCGAAGGCGAGTCGACGTTGATGACGCCGAAGTCGAGGTAGAGTGAGAGTGAGTGAGAGTGGAGAATGCGGGTGCGTAGGGCTGTGTCGATCTTAGTGTCGTGTGTTTCGAGATGCTGTTTGTTTGAGATTTTGAGATGATGATTTGATTTCACACTTGTTCAACTCGCGACGCGGACGACGTGAATATATGTTCGTTGCTTCTCGCGTCTCGCGTGTCTGGCCGACATTGTCATCGTGTTGAAAGAGTTGCTCTTTGCGACTCTGACGCTTCTGCCTTTGCGACAATATTGTCTTGGCGCCCTCATTTCGACGGTTCAGCTCGTGCTGGGGTCTTTTTCTCGCCAGTTGTGATAGCCTTAGGTCCTGTTATCGTGTCCTGCTGACAAGCCATACCCAGCAATGCTAATACCCAATCAGCCCTGTGCACGGATGCAAATGTCGTCCCCCTTTTTTGGTGTTTGGTTGCCTTTTGGTGTTTTTAGTCGGCGCTATCGTGGGCTGGCTTGGATGGCTTGACCGTTGCAGGCCCATCGCGGAATAGCCTGCGAGGCGCAGCACCTCATTCCGCACCTTAACTCTCCAAAAATCAGACAGCACCCCAACGCTGTATTTGTTGGGGCTCGGCCGTCTTTTAACTTTGTGTGTGTTTTCCTGTAAATCTGAAAATCACCGTTCAGCGTACCGAGGGACACGCTTTTCCGAGTCTTTTCGACTATTGTTTTCATCTCTTCTTTTCATCGTTTTGCTTGTGCTTCGGACGCCAGCCGGCTTGGCATCGATCCTGGAGAAAAGAGGCGTCGTCTGTCACACCTTGGCTTCCAACGAACTTTTGGCTTCTGTTTTATTCTTCCTTACTCTTTATCTTTCCCAACTCTTCAGCTCTGACGTCGTGACGTGCCATGACCCATTTGGCGTCGCATTCTGACAGGCGTATTGTTGTATTGCTGTATTGCTGTATTGCTGTAGGGCAGACCCAGAATTCTCCAGGTACCGGCCGATGCCCGCACTTTTGTATTTTACTCGTTACTTCTGTCGACTGGCAGAAACGATTCTCCATTTTCATTCAAGTTCATCCTTTTTTTTTTTTTTTTTTTTTTTTGACCGCTTTTCGCCAGGGCTGCCACTCTCACGAGCCAGGCAGTCATCGTAGCGTGTACAGGGATATCAACCAAAGAGGCACAAAAAAGCATAAAAAAGCACCAAAATTTTCAAAAAATCCATAGACCGTATCGACGCTTCTCAGCAAAAGCCAAAGATGAACGGATCCGTCTCCAACGCCAACGCCGGCAGGTCCATATTGTTCATGTTTATATCCGCATGCATGGCCAGCGCGTCGCCATAGTTGCCCGGTAGGCCGGCCACACCGACCCCCGACTGCGTTTGAATGTGGGTGTCGGTCTCTGCTTCCATCTCGGGGTCCGTCTCCGGGGAAGCGAACTGTGACGACAGCTGCAGCTGCAGCTGCAGAGGTGTCGGCACGTCCAGGCCGGTCATGTCCTGAACAGCATTTTGAACAACATCTTGAGCAAGATCGTGAGCAGATGAAGCGTGCTCATCGGATGGCGGCAGCATCAGTGGCCAGGACGAGAATGTGGGTGACGACAGTGACAGTGACAGTGACAGCGAGGGTGTGGCCGCGACGACGGGCAGCAGCACCTCGGCCATGCGGTTGTGCAGCCTGCCGAGAAAGACCGAGTCGGTGCCGCCGACGCTGGCCAACACGCGCTCCAAGCCGTGCAACGTGTCGCGGGCGCCCCCAATTCCATGGATACCGATGCCGTGGATACTGTTGCTGTTTGCATGCCCCATTTCGTGCCCCATTTCGTGATTTCCGTGATTTCCGTGATTTCCGTGACTTTCGTAAAGTCCGTGAATTCCGTGAACGGCGCCACCGCCACCGCCACCGCCATGGCAGGCCAGGACGTCCAGCAGGCTGTCGGCAATGCGAAACACCTTGAGCTCCATGCCGTAGCCGTGAGCGCGGATGGACGCGGGGGCGACGGACGACAGGAAGCCCAGCAGGGAGTGGGCGACGAGGGCGGGCAGCAGCATCGAAAACGCGAGGGAGGACTGGTCGTTGTGGTCGTTGTGGTCGTTGTGGTTATAGTCGTCGCTCGGGCACGAGCTGGGGAGGGCGGACGACATGACAAAGTGGCGGACCGAGTATTCCCAGAGCAGGATGCGGATCCAGTTGCGCGTGACAAACAGGTCGACCCTCTGTGTCTCGTCGGGGTCAGCACTCTCAACACGCTTGTCATCCGTCTCCCTCTTCCTCTCCCTCTCCCTCGTCTTCACCTGCCCCAGATCCGACTGGAAGCGCGTGACGCGGCGGCGGGTCTCGCGCTGTTGGTCGTCGAGAAGCGTGTTGGCGGGCGCGTCGAGTGACGGCGGCTCGGGCTCGATCAGGTCGCCGTCGAGCAGCGTAAAGAGGTGGGTGAGATCGAGGAAGGCGGCCATCGCACCGGGGCCTGGGCCGTGACCGGAACCGTGACCGGAACCTGGACCTGAAGCTGGCTCGGGCCTCGCTCGGATGGGCCGCAGGATCGGCGGCAGCCCGTGCTGGATGCAGTACGTGCGCTCCGACACAAAGAGCACCCAGTACACGCGCAGGCGCAGCTGGCGCTCGTCGCCGCAGATCGAGGTCGAGGTCGAGGTGTCCAGCCGATCCAGGCCCAGCATGTGCGCCTGTGTCAGTGCCTCGCGGAGGCAGAGGCCGGCCGTCCGCAGCCGGCCGGCGTTGGCGTAGTAGACGTGCAGAAAAAAGGACGCGAGGAGGGACGAGACGGAAATGTGTTCGCGGGCGTCGTGGCGAGTGCGAAAGTGCTCGGCGTCGGCGGCGAACCTGTGGGAGGTGACGAGCGGGACAGAGACGTCGAAAGAGACTTCTCTAGAAGCCGAAGGCGGAGAAGAAGAAGACGAAGACGATGGGGGGAGGTGTTCTGGAAGCCGCAGCTGGGCAATCACGGCGGCGCAGGCGGCGGCCGCGAGCGTCCACGCCTTGTAGTCGTGGGCCGTGTTGCCGTCGTCGACAACATCATCGACATTGTCATCGGCATCGTCGTCGCCGGCATCCTCCGTCAAGCGCCGCGCCAAGTCGTCGCAGTGGATGATGGGCCACACCGCGTAGACGCGCGCCCGGAACACCTGCAGAAACCGGCAGTAGGCCGCGACCGGCAGCCGCCTGTACACCGGCGGCGGGCCGTGCCACCCAGACGCCCGTGCAGGCGTGTGAGACGTGTAAGACGTGTGAGACGTGAGAGGGGATATGGTCGACGCCGGCAACGGCGTCAGCGGACGGGGCGACCCAGTCATACCGTCTGGGCTCTCGGGCGTCTCCTTTTCCTTTTCGTCACGGTCGCCACCCTGCAACCGCTGCTGAAACGTCCGGATCTTGTTGTTGGTTGTCTGGCGCGGCCCCTTTGGCCCGCGCTTTCGCTTGACGCGCAGCGTGGTGCAGGCCAGCGACCGCTTCTGGCACTCGCTGCAGGGCCCCGGCCGCTGCGCGTGGGCGTCGCACCGCACGCGGCGGAGCGCGCAGCCGTCGCACGTGTTGGAGGCCCTCATTCCGTGTTGGGGGATGGTGGCCGTCCGTGGTCGTAGCCGTGGTCGTCGTCGTGGTCGTCTTGGCCCTTGCTTTCCCTGCTTTCCCTGCTTGTGGTCTCCATCTCAGCATCTCCAAATGTCATGCAGCTCCCGCTTTTATTATTCGGTTTATATGTACGGCATATTTTTACTTTATTTCTTATTCCACCGCCATGGTTCGTTTCCCCGTTTCCCCATTTTCTGTCGTCCGAGACGAGCGGGGAAGGTAGGTTGACTCGGGGGACAAGCAAAAAGAAGCGCCGAGGCTAATGCACGGTGGATGACCAGCCCAAACGAGGAGGCTATCTCCAATCGAGCACCCCAACACCACCTCAGTACCGGCCGGCAGAATTGCTCGCATGTTGGCGACACTGGAGAAGACGGAGGAGAACTCTGAGGAGAAGGCTGAGGTGAACACTGGATCACGCTGGCCTCAAGACGGACTAACGCATCCCCCACGTTGACTCCATCGTTACCGTCGAATTTTATGTTTTATATCGTATATTGTCAACCGTTGTCTGTCACACTACAATTGTCCTACTGCGTAAACGCCAGGCCATGCCAAGCCACCAGCATCTCTAACCACCATTGGTCCGCTTAAACTTTTCGCTTGAATTTCTCGCGTTAATCCGCAAAGACTGGCGACCGTCCACTTGGCTGCCCACAAGGGGGACTGTGACTCTGATTGGTCCCCGCATTAGACAGACCCAGACTGCGACTGGGCTAGACATTGGACCCAGACATGTGGTCCAGAATGGCAGAGTCGCATGCACATCTGGGGAACGGGGATCTGGGGATTATGGGGTGGCATTCTATGATTTTCGTTCATTGTGCTTTTTTTTCTTCTTTTTTTTTCGCGTGTTTTGTCATAGTGTTCCAATGTCTTTGAATTCCATTCATTTTTCCGTGCCATTCTCTCCAAAAGTCTGCACAGACGTCGACCCTGGTGATGCTGCTCGCGGCCGTCTTTGAATATTCAGTATTTACATTTACTCTGGACATCTGAATATATAAACAAGCCACAGCCGCCCTGATCTGCATCACCATCCAGACTTTGTCATCGGTCTTTGTCACCACTCTTTGTCACCACTCTTTGTCACCACTCTTTGTCACCACTCTTTGGCATCACGTTTTGTCTTTCTCTTCACAGAGTCTCCGTCCTTTCCTTCATTCCTTCCTTTATTGCATCCAACCTCATCACCAAACCCCCACCCTACCCCTCCCCATGGCCGACATTTCAGCCGCGGTCTTGCCCAGCAAGGCAACCATGCAGGACATCTCGCACGATGCCGAGACGGCGACGGCGGTCGAGAAGAGCATGGGCATCATGGAGGCGATCCGCAAGTACCCCAAGGCGGTCTTCTTCTCGTTCACGCTGTCGCTCTGCGTCATCATGGAGGGCTACGACACGGCCCTGCTGGGCAACTTCTACGGCCTGCCGCAGTTCAACCAGCGCTTCGGGCACGAGCTCGCGGACGGCGAGTGGCAGCTGACATCGAGCTGGCAGTCGGGCCTGCAGAACGGCACGCAGGTCGGGCAGATGCTGGGGCTGCTGCTGGCCGGCGTGCTAGCGGACCGGTTCGGGTACCGCAAGACGCTGCTGGGCGCGCTGGTCATGACGATGGGGCTGATCTTTCTGTTTTTCTTTGCGCGCAACATTGGCATGCTGTTTGCGGCGGAGCTGCTGTGCGGGCTGCCGTGGGGCGCGTTCCAGACGCTGACGACGACGTATGCGGCGGACGTGACGCCGATCCCGCTGCGGCCGCTGCTGACGACGTACGTCAACATGTGCTGGGTGATTGGCCAGTTCCTGGCGACGGGCGTGCTGCGCGGCCTGCTGCACCGCAAGGACGACTGGGCGTGGCGCATCCCGTACGCCATCCAGTGGGTGTTCCCGCCCATCATCATCGTCGGCATCCTGTTCGCGCCCGAGAGCCCCGTGTGGCTCGTGCGCAAGGGCCGCGTCGAGGCCGCCAAGAAGGCGCTGCGCAAGCTCACGACCGTCGACGGCATGTCCGACACGGACATTGAGCAGACCGTCGCCATGTACGTGCACACCAACGCGCTCGAGAAGACGCTGACCGAGGGCACGTCGTACTGGGACTGCCTGCGCGGGCCCAACCGCCGCCGCACCGAGATTGCCTGCGCCGTGTGGGTCGCCCAGGTCGCCTGCGGCATCTGGTTCGGCGGCAACGTCGTGTATTTTCTGGAGCAGGCCGGCTTCGCGCCCGAAAAGTCGTTTGACTTTGGCGTCGGCGAGAACGCCATTGCGCTGGTCGGCACCGTGCTCGCCTGGTTTGTCATTCCGCGGCTGGGCCGGCGCACGCTGTTCCTCGGCGGCCTCGCCATCATGTGCACCATCCTGCTCGCCGTCGGCTTCATGGGCATCCCCGCCATCAGCCCCGCCATCGGCTACGCCTCCGGCTCGCTCATGATGGTCTTTGTGTTCTCGTACGACATCACCGTCGGCCCCGTCTGCTACTGTCTGGTCGCCGAGGTCCCGTCCACGCGCCTGCGCATCAAGACCGTCGTCCTCGCCCGCAACGCCTACCTGCTCGCGTCCCTCGTCGCCAATTTCCTCAATCCGCCCATCCTCAACCCCTCCGCCTGGAACCTGCGCGGCAAGGGCGGCTTCATCTGGGCCGGCCTTTGTCTCCTCACGCTCGTCTGGACCTACTTCCGCCTGCCCGAGACCACCGGCCGCTCCGCCGCCGAGCTCGACCTGCTGTTCGAGGAAAACGTCCCCGCCCGCCAGTTCTACAAGGCCACCGCCGACCCCTTCCACGGCCACGTCGGCGAAAAGGCCGCCGACGAGGCCGCCACGGAGATGCAGGTGGAGAAGGTGTAGGGTGGAGAGAGGGAGTGCAGGGGAGGGTAAGTGTAAAGGAGAGGGTTTTATGTACAACGTTGGGGCAGTCTGCCTGAGGAGGGAGAAGAATGACGGACCATTCAATGACTTGAACGCTCACTCAGTCTGCTTTCCTGCTTTCTCTCTCCTTCGTCACGATATAGCTAGTAGTACTGCACTGATAGTCTAATCAAATCTACATGTGCGAGACACCAAGTTCCTGCAATTCATACCGTGTCGTAAATCAAATGCCTGGTTCGCGATAGCATTTTCTGGCCATTTCTATCGTCAGACACTTTCCGCTTTTCCCTATTCATGACACAGTAGCTCACGAAAGTCACTTGGCAATTCAATGCACAAATCTCGGTTGTCTTGACACGACGGCCATATTGGAGTCGCATCGCAACTGCATCAGGAACGGTCGTGATAAGGAGCGCAATGATCACAATGATCACAATAATCACCAGGGCCGTTGCTAGCCGTTGACGTCGCGCCGGACACGACAGTGACAAAAAGAAGACGATCCTAATGTTTTTGTGTGGTTACGATCAACACCAAAGGTGAATATAAAGACTGGACAGGGGCCATTGGCCGACGTATGAATGTCCATTCTCTCATCCTTGGTCACCTTGCCCGTTGCTGTGTTTTGTTTACGCTCGCCTCTCGCCTGTCACCCTATCCCCCAGTCTATTTCTCCTCTACGAACATTGTCACCACAACCTCGTATCTTGTTGTTTTCACTCAGTTAACTCTGACAATAGCTGCTGCGTACCTAGGGTATAAACCAGGCGGTTATTTAAAGTGTAACATAAATTAATGCATCAAGGGCGCTCCACATGGCGGCTTTCGAAATCATCAAGTCTCACGAGCTATAGGTGACCCTTTTTTACCAGCTTTCCCCTGGTGTACGGAGTAGTTAGTAAGGCCTTACGCCAGCCGTGACAATTATTCCAGCACTGTCGTTGCAGAGTTATCCATAACGGATGCTAGAAACGCCACAATTGGTACGGTCATTCCTTTAACATGAACGCTAGCTTCACCGTTTTTATAATCCTTTGACGTATTTACTTTCCATGAACTCGCCCTTTAGTTATCTGCGTGAGCACAAGTGAAGAGAGGCAGACCTCTCCCTTGTTCTGTCAAGGATACCAACTACCAACTGAAATTACTATCCCAAACCACCGCCATCGGCCCCTTGTTCTGCGTAAGGTCAAATTCACCGAGAGTCACATTGCCGACCGTCGCGTTCACAAGTCCAGACGTCTGGTCGCGCTCCAATACAACCAGACTGTTCGATACTTGGTTGGCGACTGCAATGTACCGACTGTCGGGAGAGAGTGAGAAATGTCTCGGAATCTTGCCGTACGTCGGGGTGTTTCCCAGATAGACGAGATGCTCTGGCTCATCCGGGTGGACTGAGTAGATGGCCAGTGTGTCGGTGTGGTACGATACTGTGTTGCGGTTCGAGACATAGGCAAACATGCCATCGCTCGAGAGGGCCACCTCCGCGGCCAGGTTGATATTGTTTGGCTCTGACCGGCTGGAGCCAGGGCCAAGGGTGGAGACTCGTTGAATCAGAGTGATGTTCAGAGATGGTTTCGAGAAACGGCCACGACGATCATTGCTATCATTGTTGACGCCGTCGAGAGTGAACACTCTGACAGTGTTGTCCAACTCGCTAACGAGATACATAAATGTTCGCGTGCGATTGAACTCTCGGAATGTGACATGGCGAGGTCCCGTTCCCGGCTCGAGGGTGATGTTGTTGATCTGCGTTACACGCTCTGGTCCGTCGACATGGTAGACGTAGAGGTGGTCTGCGCCTCGGTCCGGCACGATCATATACTCGCCAGTAGGATCGAAAGCAGCAGCATGTGGATTGCTCTGGATTTGAGACCCGTTTGTTCCTGGCCCTGGCTGGGTGAGGTTGTACTTGAAGACAAAAGTAGCATCGCCAATTATCCCAGGCGACCGCAAAGGATAGATGGCCACACTCGAACCGTCGCTAGGCGAACGAACGCGTGAGTCAATCTTTTTTTTTTCTGCCAGATGGACAAGGGAAAATAGTAAAATAGTACTCACATGTTGGCGACAGATAAGGTCCTGCCGTCCCTGGCAACGTCGCAAAAAACGCTCCCCATGCCCTTTGAGGATTGAGATGTAACGAGACTCAGGGCGCCAGGGTCTCCGCCGTATTTATCAAAGGAGAAAACCCCTCCAGAGCTCGAAACGTTGTTGGGATAATCCGTTCTCGACACGGAATAGATCAAGCTGTCCCGACGATGCAGCCAGCCTGGCCGGATGCCGGCTTGGGTTGTGGTAAGAAGCTCTAGACTTCCAGATGATGATTTCCTGGGGTCGAATGAGAAGGTGAGAATGCCACGTTCTTGGTGAGCAACGCGTAACATTGGCAATTCCGAGCCATTGGTAGGAGCAGACAAGACTGCGCCTGCAAAAAGAAAGAGCAGGCCGACGGTGAACATTCTCTCGAACATGAGCCACTGGATAGAATAAATAGCACAGAGCAGGAAATAGGTGATTCGAGGCTATGAGATAGTGACGAAGCTGAGGTTGCAGATTGACTACTCAATCAAAAAAATCAAAAAACGATATAACCATGACTGACTACCATGTTATATACTTTTCACCAACAGGCTACAACTTAATCGAACTCTAGCCGTGAATCGTTTATTATAGACATCCGATGCAGGGACGTTATACGTCAAGAGATGAGCCACCCTGAGATTACGATTACAGCACTGGTGCTGACTATCTCGGAAAGAAGTTATGCCATGTTTTACGCAGTAATTCAACTGAACCTGCGTCCAACTAAAGTGAAGCCTGATTGAGGGCAGTGCGTTGTGCATATAAGCGAGCCCGCCAATCACATCTCGCTTGGAATCTTGTGACGCGGCAATTTTTCTGGGTCCTGGAAATTTGCTTCGGCCCTATTTGTTTTGCGGGTTGTCCCGCGGCCTACCAAACTGCTTATTATCGGAGGCTGTCTGCTCTTTGGTTTGCTCGCAAAGGCAGCCATATTGAACGGGTGTAGTCCAGCCTCAGAAACTTTTCGCATCAATCCGAAGATTCGAACAGATAGTCATGGCATCACTATCCATAGAGGTTGTCGCCAATGACGGACCCTTGCTCTTACCGACGGAGTTTGGTGTTACGCCGAATGCCACGTGCAATTGGATATCAGCGCCCGACAACACTGCCACTATTGTCCCCGAGCAAAAAATACGCCACACGAGGAACAGAACAGGGTGCTTGACTTGCAGGTAAAAAAAAAAAAAAAAAAAAAAAAAATAGACACTGGACCTATAGTTACTGGTGTCCTGACTGACTCGATGGAAGGATCCGCAAGGTACGATGCGACGAAACTAAACCTCAATGTGTCAGGTGCACGTCGACAGGTCGCAAGTGTGATGGCTATCCTCTACCAAAGCCACCCGGGCTTGCTTCTAAGAAATCGTCAAAGAGTCTAATAAATACGTCTAAGAGCACACCCGGATCATTGAAAGGCCCGGGATGGTTCAGTTTACGTTATCCGCTCGGCCCAGGCCACCTATGGTCTGTCGAGGAGCGTCGAGGATTCGCTTACTTCCAAAACAGAACCGCCATTGCACTAAGCGGGCAATTTCGCTCGCCTTTCTGGGACATACTCGTCTTACAAGCGGCTCACAGCGAGCCAGCCGTCCTTCAGGCGTTGGTCGCAGCAGCCCATTTCCATGAAGGTCTTGAGACCGTTGGAACGGACGGCATTGGACGGCTCGATGGAAAGCTTCATCTTCATCTGGTCGCTATTAGGAATTACAACAGGGCCATGAGTATAATGTGCGAGCCCAAATCTGCGACTACCCCGGATATTGCACTTATTGCTTGCGTTCTCTTTGTCTGCGTCGAGCTCATGCAGGGCAACTACAAAGGCGCTGCCGTGCACATCAAGCATGGGTTGCGCATACTCCAACAGCTCCACTCCCAACAACAAACCCTCTCCTCCAGCAGGGCCCCTTCCTACACGCGAAAGCTCCTCGTCCAACTGTTCCGCAACATCCTCAACCAGGCCGTCTTCATCGACGGGCTCTTTGGGCACGGCCGCCGCGACCTACTCACCCCGCTCGTCGAGACACCGCCCGCTGACTTTACGACGCTCGGCCAAGCCCGCGAGGCCCTTGAGCTCATCGGCATGCTGATCCACAAGCACTGGCGCAGGTGGGTCCGCAGCGGCCGTGCCAGTATCGACGCGCGCCCATTTGTGCTTTTGCTCCGCAACTGGCAGGCGAGCCTGGAGCGGTTGAAAATTTCAACCGCCGGCCGGCCCCCGTCGGCCGAGGCCAAGCGTGCAACGGCGATCCTGCAGCTGCATGCGATGGCACTATGCATTATAAGTGACGCCTTGGTCTCCGGCGACGCGGCATTCGAGGCGGCCACGCCGACGTTCGAGGCCATCGTTGCAGGTTCCGCGACGCTGCTGAATCTGCTGAATGAGAACGGGTTGGACGACGGAAAGCCGCACCACCCATTGAGACACAAGATCAACCTGGCGTTTGAGCCGGGCCTGATCGGCCCTCTTTACTTCACAGCCATCAAGTGCCGCGCACAGCCTGTTCGGCTGCGTGCCTTGGGCTTACTGGGCATGGCGCCCCAGCAGGAGGGCATCTGGGTCGCGGGCCTAGTGGTGGGAATGGTAAAGCACGTTTATCAAGGTCGAGCTGGAGGAAGCCCGTGGAAGATGTGAGGTTAGGCGGATCGGCCCGTCGAGGAGGATTGGCTGTGCCAGAAGCTGCGCCGAGATCGTATGAGTGAGCGATTAGTATGAAAAGTCGGAGATGTGGTGACGAGGGTACGTGATACAGATGCACTTCCCAGGGTTGGAGAGCCTCTTCAAAGCTGATCAGTCCGGGGGAGTTGATCGTCTGAGTAAAGCAGTGAGAAGGTGTAATGGCTCAACAATAAGTCAACACGTATAAGACAGATGAGTGATTATATGTATAATTACAACCAACACCGTACGGTAAATATAAAGACTTAATAAAGTTATTGACCGACTTATTAATTTTGCTTTTTATTTTTAAAAATGTTTCGATTTTCTTTTCTTTTTCTTTTCCTTTAATATACCACTACACTTATTTCATCCTATCCGCAACATCCGAAATAATTCTACAAAATAAATAAAAACAACCATAAAAGATAAAAGAGAATTTAACATGCCGGGCCCCCCAGCGTCTGCCAGAATGAAACGAACATTTTTTCCGGAGAGGGGCGAGCTCGTACATTACCTCTGTGTGGAAATCTGAGAGTGCGGGGAGTGCGGAGAGTGTGGAGAGTGTGGAGACCGGCGTATTTTGTCGCATAAATTGTTCGCAAAATTCCAACAAAACTGGGACACGTACGGGACACAGGATACGGACACAAGAGACGAGCGCAACATTGCATTTGGAGCAAGGAACGACTCCGCATAGAGGGGGTGTGCAGACGCCGACATGCGGAGTCGTCCCTGATAAGTGTCTGATTTCCTCTTTGATCCAAGTCGACGGATTGGCAACTCGCCTTTGTGACGCCAACCCAACTCTCCAACTCTCCAACTCTCCAACTCACCTCTCGACTTGCACCTCCAATGGACAAGTACACATTTGCGAGCGACCCGGTGGCGGACGCGGCGGCCACCGTGACGGGCGCGCAGTACCGGATCACGCTGCTGGGCGAGCACGTGCTGCGGTACGAATGGGCGGCGGACGGCGTGTTTGAGGACCGGGCGTCGACGTTTGCGCTGAACCGGCGGTTTGCGCCGCCGGCGTTTTCGGTCCACGAGACGGACGATGAGCTGCAGATTGTGACGCCCGCGCTGCACCTGACGTACGACAAGCAGCGGTTCAGCGCGCACGGGCTGCACGTTGCGTTTTCGGCCAAGGTGACGCTCTGGGGCGCGGAGTGGCGCTTTGGCAGCGCGGACGCGGCCAACCTGGGCGGGACGGCGCGCACGCTCGACGAAGTCGACGGGCGCTGCGACATGGGGCAGGGCATCCTGTCGCGGGCAGGGTACGCGGCGCTGGACGACAGCCGCAGCATGCTGTTTGACGGGCGGGGGTTTGTGGCGCCGCGCGGCCCGGGGGAGAGGATTGACGGCTACCTGTTCTGCTACGGGCGCGACTACGCCGCGGCGATGCGCGCGTTCTACGCCATTTCCGGCCCGCAGCCGCAGATCCCGCGCTGGGCGCTCGGCAACTGGTGGTCGCGGTTCTACCCCTACTCGGCGGATGGCTACCTGGCGCTGATGGACCGGTTCCGCGGCGAAGGGATCCCGCTGTCCGTGGCCGTCGTCGACATGGACTGGCATCTCGTCCGGGACGATCGCGTGCCGCATGCCGGGTGGACCGGCTACACGTGGAACGACGCGCTGTTTCCGGACCCCGAGGGCTTCGGCAAGGCCCTGCACGCGCGCCGGTTGCGCGTGACGCTCAACGACCACCCCCACGGCGGCATCCATCACCACGAGGATCTGTACACGGCGATGGCAGACGCGCTCGGCCGGGACCCGTCCACCAAACGGCCCATCGCGTTCGACCCCACCGACGCGGCGTTTATGGACGCGTGGCTCAACGTGCTGCACCGTGCGCTGGAGAAGCAGGCCTGCGACTTTTGGTGGATCGACTGGCAGCAGGGCGAGCTGTCGCGGGTGCCGGGGCTGGACCCGCTGTGGCTGCTGAACCACTTCCACTACCTGGACCACCAGAAAACGCAGCAGAAAACACACCAGGACACACAGCAGCAAACACAACAGATGGAGTCCCCCGCCGGCGGCGGTCGCGGCCTCATCTTTTCGCGATACGCCGGCCCCGGCAGCCACCGCTACCCCGTGGGCTTCTCGGGCGACTCCATCACCACCTGGGCGTCGCTCGCCTTCCAGCCCGAGTTCACCGCCACCGCCGCCAACATTGGCTTCGGCTGGTGGTCCCACGACATTGGCGGCCACATGCACGGCGTCCGCGACGACGAGCTCGCCACTCGCTGGCTG
Organism: Sporothrix mexicana; assembly: GCA_021396375.1. Classification (NCBI taxonomy): domain Eukaryota; kingdom Fungi; phylum Ascomycota; class Sordariomycetes; order Ophiostomatales; family Ophiostomataceae; genus Sporothrix; species Sporothrix mexicana. The sequence continues at coordinate 126,095 of WNYC01000060.1, read as the reverse complement.
CAGCTGGGCGTCTTCTCGCCCATCCTGCGCCTGCACGCCTCCAACAGCCCGTGGGCCTCCAAGGAGCCGTGGCTGTTTAGGGCCGAGCACCGCCAGGCCATGACGCGCGCCCTGCAGCTCCGCCACCGCCTGGTCCCTTACTTGTACACGGCGCCCGCCGACTGGCCCCTCGCGCGGCCGCTCTACTGGGCGCACCCGGACCGCGACGAGGCGTACGCGCATCCCAACGAGTACAGCTTTGGCCCGTCGCTGCTTGTCGCGCCCGTCGTCACGCCCCGCGACCCCCGCACCGGCCGCGCCAAGGTCCCCGTGTGGGTGCCGCCCGCCCGGCACGTCGACCTGTTTACGGGCACGGTCTACGACGGCGACCGCGCGCTGGACATGTACCGCACGCTCGACAGCGTGCCCGTTCTGGCCCCCGCCGGCGCCATTGTGCCGCTGGACGGCGCGCTGCAGCCCGACAACGGCTGCGGCAACCCGGCGTCGCTCGACGTGCTCGTGGTGGTCGGCCACGACGGCCACCTGCGTCTCGTGGAGGATCCTCGGGATGATCAGGATGATCCTCAGGATGGTTCTGCCAATGGCAATGGCAATGGCAATGGCAATGACAATGGCAATGACAATAGTTCTGACAACACTGGCACGTCAGACCGCATCGTCGACATCGCCTTTTGCCAGGAGACGGGGCAGCTCACGCTCACGGGCCAAAGACACAACGACCTGTCCGCCAAGCAGTGGTCCTTGCGCTTTGTCTCGCTGGGTGGCAGTGCTCCTCCTCCTGTTGTTTCTGTCGATGGTGTTCCTGTAGAGGCCGTCGTCGACCGGACTTCATTCTCATCCTCATCGCCCTCTGACCTCGCCCCCGGCCTGGTGGTCACCCTCCCCGCCCTCCCTGCCGGCTGCACGTCCGTCACCGTCGACATCGGCCCCCGGCCCCAGCTCGCCGTCCTCGACCACTGCCAGACCATCCGCGCCATGCTGCTCGACCTGCAGGCCGCCCTCGCCACAAAAGACCACATCTGGAAGGTCGTCACACAGGACCAGCCCGCCGCCGTCAAGCTGGCCCGGCTGTTGAGCCTGGGGCTGGACGACGCCCTGGTTGGGCCAGTGGTGGAGCTGCTGGCGGCGGATGGGCGAGTCGCGGTGTGAGTGAGTCTGAACCTGACTTGAATTTGATTTTGTTTTGATGTTGATTTGATTTTGTTTTGAATGTTGTAAATATTTGAATTTCCCGTTGATAGATCCTGCAATCTATTCTAAATTTCCATGACAAAAAAGAACTTATATATGGAGGGGTGAAGAGAGGACAACAACGGGAACAAGACTCGTGAGAATCAGGGACAATAAGAACCCGGTTTCTTCTCACTTATATCTATCTTGACCTTGTTGCATTGTGTCGTGTGTCGTCTTTCTTCCCAACATTTGCATTTTCGAGTGCATCCTGAGCGCACAATCTGGTGATGACCGAATTTTGTGCACCACTGCACCACATCTGCAAAATCACTCCATCTCCACAGTCCACACTCTGCCAACCGTCTTCCCAGCTGCGAAAGATTACCCGAGCGGCGCTCGAGATCCGTCGCTGCTCGCCTTGTTTCTCCAAAAACTAGTGTCGTGTGGGGACCAAGGACATCGTTTTCCACCAGCGTCCTCACTTGGACGGACAGCCAAAACGCGGGTCCACACGCTTTGGGTGTCCGACGACGTCACGAATTTCTTAATTCCTCCGGAGAATCTCTTGCCGTTGGGGAGACGAGTGTTTTCTTTTTTAGAAGCTTCCTTTTATCATGGTCTTATTCTTTTTATGCTGTCGAGCTCTCAAGGTTCTCAATCACCACGACACCTCAACGTACACAAACGACGCTAATACCTCCAACTCCGCCAATAAATCTGCCTGCTACGCAGTCGTCACCATGTCTATGAAGTGCTTCAAGCTCGAACAGTGGGGCCAGCCCGGCGTCTACTCCACCGCCCCCATCTCCACGCCCGGCGTCAACGATGTCCTGGTCCGCGTCAAGGCCGTCGGCCTCTGCCTGTCCGACATCCACATGCTGCACAGCCAGCCCGGCAGCGACCCGTTCGCCTCCGTCCTCGAGCCCGGCTTTATTCTCGGCCACGAGACCACCGGCGTCGTTGAGGCGCTCGGCGCCAACGTGACCGACCTCACCAAGGGCGAGAGCGTCGTCGTCCACCACGTGCAGCACTGCGGCCACTGCGAGTTCTGCGAGCGCGGCCTCGAGATGCACTGCACCTACTACAAGCGCGGCGACATTCTCGTGACGCGCGGCAGCGGCCAGGACGGCGGCCTGGCCGAGTTTGTCGTCGTGCCCCGCAACGAGCTGGTGTCCGTCGGCAACGACGACCCCGTGCCCTATGCGCCCCTGACCGACGCCGGCATCACGGCCTACTCGGCCTGCATGAAGTTTATCCCGCGGCTGCGTCCGGGCGACTTCGCCGTCGTTATTGGTATTGGCGGCCTCGGTGCCTATGGCGTGCAGTTCCTCAAGATCATGTCGGCCGCGCGCGTCATTGCCGTCGACACCGTCCCGCGCCGGCTCGCGCTGGCCAAGGAGCTGGGCGCCGACTTTGTCGTCCAGGCCGGGCCAGACGCCGCCCAAACGATCAACACCATCACCGAGGGCCGCGGCGTCGACGGGCTCGTGGACTTTGCCGGTGTCGACCAGACCATGCGTCTGGCGGCCGACGTCGTCCGTCCGCGTGGGTTTATTTCCGTGCCCGGCATGGGCGGCGGCAGCGTCACGCTGGGCTGGAACAAGATGGCCACCACCGCCGAGTTTGCCCTGTCGCTCGGCAGCTCCCGCAAGGAGATGCGCGAAGTGTGCCAGCTCGCGCGCGAGGGCCGTCTGCGCATCGACATGGACAAGTTCAACTGGGACCAGATCCCCGAGGCATATGAGAAGCTCGAAAAGGGCGAGCTCAATGGTCGTGCAGTGATTCTAGTGGACCAGGGGAAGACCGAGATTTGAGAACGAGAGTTGAGAACGAGATTTGTGCATGGTTATGGAGTACTGTAGGAGCAGCGGGTAAAGATAAAGTTGGCATAGGGCGGCGTTGATGTGAAGCTGTATATATAGAGTTCGAGGAACACTTACACACATTATTGAACAAATGTATAACAAGTTTGTTTCCGTGTCTAGGCGAGGTGTTGCCTCAGGGTATAAAGAGCGAGCAGAAAATGCAACGCCCGCATTACCTTGCAACTGGCATCAAAATCTCGCACCGTCGTGGCCTTTTGCGTGTCAGAAGCCGCCGATGAACTGGTGTATTGGAATGGGGAATATGGTGATAATGTTGATTTTGATAAGTTTTGCACGTTCCGAGGTCGCAATGACTGCCATTTTTATTTTGACACGAGACGCTCTTCGTCATAAATACTAAATACTACCAAAAATCTGGCTTTTAGGACAGTCCGTCTCAACCCAGCCCTCGTCACAAAGGCGGCCGTTTCGTGCGGCCCTACAACGCCGCCTGGTACGGCCCCACAAGGCCAGCACAGTGGCCGCCTTCATCGCAATAGCCTTCCCTGAAACATTCACCATTATCCTCCGCTGGAATTTATATTCATTTACTTTCACTTTTTATTGGAATGATCTTATGTTTTTTTACCTTTTTGACGTATCGTTCTGCGAAGCTTCTATTCTGCGGCCGCTTTTACAGGCCAGTTACACGCCCATTTCGGCAATCACCGCCCTGTACGAATCCATCTTCCCGGGTGTCCCGTGTCCCAGGTTGACTGCTGACCTTTCACCTGTTTCAGGACAGTTTATCACAATTGTTACGGCGCCGACTCGGGCAGTTGCGATGCCTCGCCGTGCATGGCGACAAACCCGGGTTCCCACAGGAAGCTGGCACGTGCAGAAGCATCGCCATTCAAGAATTCGGGCTCGGGTGTCAAAAAGATTTTGTCCATGGAGCACTCGAGGGCGGCGCCGGACAGTGACGTGTCGTCCAAGATTTGGTTGAGGGCCTTAACAATTGTGGCAAGGGGTGTGATTCTGCACTGTTAGGGACGGACAAATAATTAAATAAAAAAAGAGAACTAGAAACAAGAGAACAAGAGAACAGGAGAACCATGGAAGCACCTACATATCGCTGGCAGCTTTGATCATTCCGGGGGGCGCGAGCGAGGTCGGCACGAAGCCTGGACGGATGCAGTTGATGCGGATGTTGTCTTTCTGTAGGCTGTTAGGGAGGACACAAATGATAACGGATACAAAAGATAAAGGAAAAGCACAGGACAACGTACAATCTTCAACGTGCGGGCCGATGCTCGGACAAAATTCCACACAGCCGCTTTGCTCCCGCTGTACTCCGGGTAGCACTCGTGCGGGTAGAGACTGGAGGCGCTGGCCGTCACCACGATATTCCCTCCTTTGACAGGCCCCGTGTTCTGTCTGATAAAATGGATCGCCAGCTGCGCGCCGTAGTACACACCCTTGACATTGACATCGGTGCACTTGAGGTCCGGCTTGGGCGGGATTTCGGTCGATCCGCGGTGCTGCAGAATGTAGAGCGGGCTCCGGTCGATGATGCCGGCGTTGAGGCACACGAGATCGAGCCGGCCGTACGTGTCCCAGGCCGCCTGGAAACACTTGGCCTGGCTGTCGTAGTCGGAGACGTCGCCCTCATAAAAGGAGACGGCATCACCAAGCTTGGCTTGGAGGGCAGCATTGGGCTTGACGTCGAGCATGGCCACCTTCCATCCTTTGGCGACGAGGTCGCGGGTGAAGCCCTCGCCCATGCCGGACTCGATTGTCAGTAAGAGAGTAAGAGAGTCGCCATTCCTCATGTGGACAGTATACGTACCGATGCTCCGGTGATGAGGGCCACCGGGCTTGTTGATGGCATATTGCAAGGATTGGGGACGAAAAAGAAATGAATCAAAAAAGGGAGAAAATGAGAAAGTCAATGTCAGTTCCAATTCAAATCGATGATGCGGATAGAGATTCCGGTAATGTTCAACTCGTTGTATCGGGTGGTCGTGCGTCCGTGTGTTTGTGTCGGCTTATATGAAGCACAAAATATTAAATGAACGGAAGCAGCGTAAATCGCCGGCATACGCCGAGGCACGCTCGATATGTTGGCCACGTTCTTGTCATGACATTCTTCCCCTTTCTTGGGGGTGTTCGTGTAAACAGAAAATTACCCGATTAGGCAACTAATAGCCGCGGGGTCCACCAAGCCCAACACCCACTCCACCAAACACCAAGTCAGTCTAAATACACGCCTCATTTCCCCTCATTCTCCTCACCAGGGGCCTTTCCCTTGCCAGGACATCTCCTCCAACTAGTGCCGGCCGTACACCGAGGACTGCCGGGAATTGCAATCGGCCGTTGCCGACAGGGTGCAACAATAGCCAATGGGAAAGATAGGAAAATAGGAAAAGCAAGGACGGAAAGTCTGGGGTTGCGGAGAGAGTGGATTCCTCCATATTCTGGGGTCCGGGGAAAAGAAGCTGGGGAAGGGAAGAAAAAAGGCGAGACTAGTCGTGCTGTGATGCGGCTGACTTGACCAACCCGTCATGCGCCGTGGCAATGGGCCTTTTGTATCTGAAAGGCCACTCAAGCGTTACAATTCAAGGATTCAGTTAGGGCCTTTGGCGATGTCCTTTGGCTGGCCTCTTGCCAAGTCTCCTGGACTTTGTGTTCATGTTTAACAAGCCGGCTGCCTGTGGATGTGCACCTTTGCCAGTCTGAATTTTGGTGGGAAATTGGCCATGAACACGGTGTACGATCTGGTCCACCATACGAGACAAGGGAGGTGAAAGAAGCTAGTGACTGGGCATGCATGTGGAGAAAGGACAAGGCAAGCGCATGCCCAGACTTTGAATAAAGGATCTAGACGGACATCCGCGGTTACTGGCGATGCCACGCGTCTGGATGTTGATCTGGCTATTGATCTTGGATGTTTTGTCGTCTTGTGGTCGCAAAACAAAAACATACAAAAGGTCCCAAGTCACAGGGACTGAGTTTCATCCATCTCAGTGATCAGCAACGTCTCCCTATCCCCTTTCTCCTTTCGTATTTTCGTATTTTCGTCATTTCTCAACCGCTCTCTTTCATCCCATTATTATTCAACTCATCATCAATTGCTTTCATCTCATCATGACAGACGTCGAAGCCACCGAACGCGGTGGCCGCCACTTTGGCTTCCGGCTGGTGGCCACGCTGTTTTTCATCTGTTTTGGCTCGGCTTCGTTTGGCTTCTGCAACAGCGTGATTGGCTCGACGCTGGGCCAGCCGTCGTTTATTGCCACGATGGGTCTGGATGGGCCCAATGCGGAAGCGCTGACGTCGGCCATCCTGGCCGTGTTCTTTGCCGGCGGCATCTTTGGCGCCATCAGCCACGGTCTGCTGGCCGACCGGTACGGCCGCAAGGCCTCAGCCGCCTTTTCGGCCGTGGTGATGATTGTTGCGGCGGCTGTGTGCACGGGCACGAGCAATGTCGGCGTCTACATTGCGTTTCGCTTCTTCTGCGGGTGGTCGTGAGTTCCGCTTGTTCATTGCTCATATTGACTTGACTCCCTGACTCCGACTCCCACTGACCACTCACCTAGGTCCTACCAATTTCTGTGTACCATCCCGACGTGGGTCACAGAAATCACGCCTCCTTCGCACCGCGGTGTTCTTGGGAACATTATTGCGTTCAACATCGGCATGGGCTATGTCCTGGCGTCCTACTTGGGTGTCGGCTTCTACTTTGTCAAGGGCAACAGCCAGTGGCGTGGCCCTACCGGTCTGCAAATGATGTTTCCTGCCCTGCTGTTGGCGAGCATGTACTGGTTGCCCGAGTCGCCCCGGTATCTTGTGTCCAAGGGCCGCAACGAAGAAGCGCTCGAGATCCTGAAGCAGCTGCACGCCCGTGCGGGCCACCAAAACGACCATTTTGCCGAGATGGAGTGCTACCAGATCCAGCAGCAGATTGACTTTGACAAGGAGCGCAAGATGTCCTACCTGCAGATCGCCAAGCACCCCACCATGCGCAAGCGGGCCTTGATTACGATTTGCCTGACCTGGTGCATGGTCGGCTCGGGTGTTCTCGTCATCAATAGTAAGTAACATCAGACTGGACTGTGACGTTTATAGAATCGCACTGACCTTCAGACTACGGAACGGCCATCTACACAGCCCTCGGGTACGGCACACTCGACACGCTCCTGTTCCTTGCCGGCTGGGTCTCCGTCACGCTGTTCACGCCCTTTGTCTGCATGCTCTTTGTCGACAAGGTCAGCCGCAGCTACGTCTTTGCCGCCGGCTTCTTCTCGTGCATGGCCACGCTGATCGTCGAGGCCGCCCTCCAGAAACACTTCTTGGGCGGCGACAACAAGGCCGGCCTGGCGGCCGCTGTGGCCATGACGTACGTCTACGTCTTCTTTTATGTGCTGTTCCTGGATGGCCCCATGTTCTTCTACATTGGCGAGATCTGGCCGTCGCAGGTCCGCGCCCAGGGCTTTACCATTGGCATCACCGCCATGTGCCTGTCGAATCTCTGCTGGAGTGCCGGCGCCCCGACCGCCTTTGCGACCATTGGCTGGAAGTACTACATCTTCTTCATTCTCCAGGCCGCCATCGGCGGCATTGCCAGTCTGCTGTGGTTCCCCAACACGCTGGGCAAGCCGCTGGAGGAAATCGCCGCCCTCTTTGGCGACACCGCGGACGTCATGGTCTTCCAAAACGACCTGGACGAGTCCCGCTTTGCCGACGGCACCGGCCTCAAGATGCCCACCCATGCCGAGCAGGTCGAGAATGCCGCCGAGCAGACGGACAAGACGCAGTAGAGCCTACATATACAGAGGACTTACATGCGCGGGAATATTGTGGTTATTTACGGGAATTGCGGTGTCAGTCAACATCACTTCTTGTTTCTAGAAATTACATTACATGTATGAAAGGTCAAGGTTGAGCTGGTGAAATGTGGCTAATACGACGTGAACGTAAAAGATGTCTTCATATCGGCTGGAAACAAGCTGCCAATGTCCTCGTATGTCCTCGTTCTACTTAGATGAGACTGCACTTGCACTCCTTCGCCACGACGTTCACCTCCATCTCCATCTTCACGTCCTTGTCGACGCCCTCTTCGTCCTTCTCCTTCTTCTTGTTTTCCTTCTCCGCGTTCTGGTCTCCGCCGACATTCTGCTCGTTGTTTCTGTCCTCCACATCGTCAGCCTTGTCACCCTTGCTGACTGCCTCCTCCGCCACAACTGGGGTATCATTGGTGTCGTGTTCATTGACTGCTTTCGTGCTCTCCTCTACTTGGCCATCCTCATCCTCTTCGTCTGAATAAAAGTCGTCGCCAAACTCTTCCTTCATGCGGATGTGGAACAGCCGGCCTTCTTCCGCCTCTTTTGCTTTGGCAATGGCCTCGGTCTCCTCCATCTTTTCGAGGGCGAGGGTGACGGCGACGAGAACGTCCTCGGCCACGACGAGGTTGCGGGCGCGGACGCGGGGCTTGTCGAGAAGAGCCCGGAACTGCTTCTTCCAAAAGTGCCACCGCTCGACGGTGACGCCCCGCCGGGCATCCGGCTCTACCTTGACAAAAAGAGGGCCAGGGTAGAGGCCCGCGCATTGTGGGTCGGAGTCATAGGTCGTGTACATTTGCGCCATCCGTGTCCAATATTCTTCGTCCGCTTTTCTCTCCTGTCGCTTCTTCAGCTTCTTCTCCTCCGTTCTCTTCGCCCTTGTCTCCTCTCGCCCCTTCTCCCTCGTCTCGACCTCCTCTTGTGGGAGTCCGCGCTCCATGTCGGCACAAAATTCGTCGGTGAGTGCGCGATCAAATTCCCAGTCCGACTCGTCGTCGTGCTCCACATTGCGCAGCGCCTTATTGTACACTGCCTGGGAGCAGTAGGCCATCCATGTCGCAGCCTCCAAGATCATCGCTCGTTGTGTGGTCGTGACGGCGTGCGTGTTGTCAAAGTCCTTGATCGCGTAGCCATACTCGTGGTATATCTTTCGTTTGCGTGCTTCCGTTTCGTCGCAGCCAGTGTAGTCTGGCTCCGCTGTCCCGGCCACCCGTTGCCGTTGCCGTTGCCGTGGCGAGTCATAGCCTCCCTCAAGAGCGTCGACCAGGTAGATTTCTGGGTACGTGTACCACGACCCGAGGCCTGCTCCCATGCACCGCCCGTAAAATGCCGCGTGTCCCAGCAAGCATCGCATGCGTTCTTCCGGGTCGCCCTCCATGAGACCCTCCTCCATGAAGACGATGTCGTGTCCCGAGACCCCGCTCACAATGGAATCGAGCATCGTGCTGCCGAACATGGGCAGATCTTGCCATAATGTCTCGCCAGTGCCCCACGAATTGACTGTGCCCCGGCTAATCTTCTTGAGGGCTAACAATATGCCCACGATTGTCTCCTGTCCGGGGTGCAAGGCGTCGTGGGGCAGGCACCAGGCGACGGTGATGAGAGTGTCCCAGAGTTCCGTTAGATACGTGTCCAAGAACCCGGACTCTTCTTCTCCTTCTTCGCTGTTTTTGCCGGTTCTGCTCTCTGCGGGATCGCCTGGACATAGGGCATCAATGGCCGCGGCGGCATTGCTGCAGATGGTGTCTTTGGTGGCGCCAAACGGGCTGGGGTCACGCAACGCGTCAACGAAGATTCTTGTGACAGCCCGCCGGTTTGCCGACGGCTCTTTGTGCATGACCTTCTCTAGGCCAAACGGCAGCGCGGCCAATCCTGGCTTCAGCGTATCTGTCCCTGTCGTGGTCTCTGCCGCCATAGTGAGCGACGCCTCTAATTCTGCCTTGGCCGTTGTTGTTGTAATGTATTCAGTCGAGGCGAGGGCAGATGGATGGCTGAAGAAGCAAAAGTGTGTTCAAGGTCAAGTGAATGTGAGAACATCGTCAAAACAATATCAATGATGGTGGCCATGGTAGAGGGCAACATAGCTGTATCTATACTAAACTCACGATATCTGCTCGTTTGGAGCCACCCTCTCCCCTTCCGCTACCCGATTACAGTGTCATCCTACTTAGCTTTGATTTCTTTGACGATTCGACTGCAATGAAGTACTGCCCAGCGAGTAAACAAGCGGATATGCCATGATACTTATTTTCAAATTGAAGATTCCGTTGATGACTTCGTCCTATCAACTGATATCACTGCATTGTATGCACTTATATTGTAAACATCGTAACGCCGTCACAACTACAAATCGCCAATCACTCATATCAAGTCACTTGTTTACATCAAATTCAACTTTTCATTTACTTTTCTCTCAGTGGGTTAACTCGTTTCGTCTAAATCATACTCACTCGTCTATTCGTGCGTAGCGTCTCTCCGGCCTCTGAGTTTATTCTCCGGTACAAACTAACCAGTGTTGTCAACCTTCCGCCACAGAAGGCGCCAACGCTCTCGTATGCTACTCTTTGTACCGCGGGGAGCCCAGCATGTAGTGGTGTGGCGTTATTGACCACGTCCAGCATTGTTTCCAAACCCGCTTTCACAGTCTCGAGGCGATGGTGCCCAGAAGCGTGCTCGCCGATTCGATCAAGTAGGAGTGGGTAGCGGCTAAGGCGTTGAATCGGCTTGGTGAGAAAGGCGTCGAGCGTGAGCGGGTTATCCGCCTGCAAAGGGCTGCATTCCACAGACTCGGAAGAAGGCCACCGGATCCGCGTGTCGTTTTTCTATTGTTGAAACGGACGTTGGCCTTTTGGCTACCTACGCAAGATATTTTGTAGGCGTTTTGTATGCCGGGTATACCAGAGTAAAAAACATCTTGTATACAGTCTATAAAATCCGCGGACGAGGCCAACACAGCCTTGATCGAACGGAGAAAGGATATGTATAGCAGATAAAGGTCCTCTGCGTTCCGAAAGACGACATCCAGGCCGTCCTGCGTCACGCCCTCCACACCGGCTCTCTGACAGGTCTGTAAGACCGCGACAGATCCTAGACAAACGAAGCCTCGGTCGAACAGAGTTCCGAAAATGTCTCCCGGGTTTACGTGTCATGCACTCGGTGCATTCTAAGACAACCTGTCAGTTCTGCCAGGCTCTGCGTTCTCGCCAGATATCTCTTTGTCCGCGCCCTGGCACTCCTCCAAAACGTTTCTCATTGTTCTTTGCTTGTTGCAATAGTGCGCCCGAACATTGCGTGTCATGCGGGAGTAGAGTTTTCTGACATCGCACAGCACGACGTACGGCTACGACAACACATACACGGCATCAATCTCTTCTCTACGACAGCTCACCTCGACAGTCTGAGAGCGCAGCAGGCAGACAAGTATATATGTCGTACACTCAAAGGAAATAGATTGTATTTGCGCTCTTTTGGTGGTGTTCCTATTGGTGTTGTTTTGTTCGTCCAGGTGACCCCACACCCCGAGCTCGGCGCCACGCCGTCGGGCCAGACCTGCCGATGCAGCCAGTGCAGTGTTTGTCACGTCTTTTTTCTTCACATTTCACTTTCCTCCTCGGTGACTGTTGACCCAGATATGCGGTTCATTCCTTTTGGTTTTCATTTTCTTCTTTGTCGATATTATCTATTGGCTCGTCATCATGTTATTTTCCTCAGGTTGTTTTCCTTTTTCCTTCCTTCTTTGCTACTGTCATCTACTCCAACTCCGTCCTTTACTGTCACGTGTACTCCTCCCGTTCAGGCACCATCCCGCCTAACTCGACGCTAGGCCTGCACTAACACCGACTCAACACACACAACGGCTAAATTCTGTCCCCAGCATCTGCCGAGATCACATAAACTGAGCGTACGTGTTGATTCCATGTTGCTGTTTCTTGCATTTACTGTTTCTTCAGTCTCTTCTTGGTTCTCTGTCTCCGCCTTCTCTGTCTTATCCCACGGCTTGTCACACATCTCCTCACGTTGTGTCACGTTTCGTTGCATCTGATTCTCTTGTCCTCTTTTCGTTTTCCTTGTCCGTTTTTCGTCTTCTTCTCACCTCATAAATTCGCCTCTTCCCACTTATACTTATAAGCGGCACAACGGCCCCTCCCCATCACGATCGGATCCATTACCAAACACACTACCAAGCATTACAAGACATTCACAAAACGAGCGAGACGAAATAAAAAGAAAGAAAGGCCAGCCAGCCAACCAATCCCGTTTTCCGAAATTTGTCCGCATCCGTCCTCTTTTCTCTTCTTTCCTCTTTTCTTACCTTGTTCCCTTCTTACACTCGCACCCTCCGCCACCCCAATCAATCTCCGATTTCCGTATATCCAGGTCCCGCATCTCTTCTCTCCTTCCCCATCCCGTCAACCCCACGCACGTCATTTCATCCAGGGTCTTGCACAAAGAAAACATCAAAAAGGAGCTGTCCCCAGATTCTTCAACTTTATTTATTATTTTTTGTTCTACCCCTCATTCACTATTCATTCTCCAACATCACCAATAACATCGTCATCACCACTCTTCTACACATCACCAACACTCCCCCTCCCCCCACAAAATGGCCCCCAACTGGACACATCTCGTACGGTTCATTGCCGCCGAGGACGGCCAGGAGCACCTGGGCCAGATCGACGCGGCCGCCGTGCCCGACCTGGGCCTGGCCCTCGAAAAGGGCGAGACCGTCAAGGCCAAGGTCGTGGAGGGCGACGTGTTCGAGGGCGAGGTCACGGACCGTGTCCTGACGATTGGCACGCTCTTGAGCCCGCTGCGCATCGACCAGGTCCCCATCATCCGCTGCATGGGCCTCAACTACCGCGACCACGCCCGCGAGGCCAACATGCCCATCCCCGACACGCCCGTGCTCTTCATCAAGCCCCGGACCGCGCTCGCCGGCCCCGCCCCCGCCGCCGTCAACATCCCCAAGATCGCCCAGGACGGCACCAGCGACTACGAGGCGGAGCTGTCGCTGGTCATTGGCAAGACCGGCCGCGACATCCCCAAGGAGCGCGCCCTCGAGTACGTCCTCGGGTACACGGCCAGCAACGACGTCAGCGCGCGCGCGCAGCAGTTCAAGAACTCGCAGTGGTGCTTCTCGAAAGGGCTGGACGCGTCGTGTCCGATCGGGCCGGTCCTGGTCGCCGGCAGCGCCATCAAGGACCCGCACGCGCTGAGCATCAAGGCCATCCTCAACGGCGAGGTCGTCCAGGACAGCAACACGGGCGAGATGATCTTTGACATCCCGACCACCATTGCGTTTCTGTCGCAGGGCACCACGCTGGAGCGCGGCACGATCATCATGACGGGCACGGGCCCCGGCATCGGCGCGATGCGGACGCCCAAGCTGGCGCTCAAGCACGGCGACGACATGCGCGTCGAGATTGCCGAGATTGGCACCCTGATCAACAAGGTGTATTACGAGTAGGGTGCATGTGAGAGAGACAGGGTGGGAAAGAAACAATTGTTTAATTGTTTGCTACTTGAGTTTACATGGAATACAAAGTTACAGCAGTCGACGTCGAAAATGGGAGTGAGTGTCAATGTCAATGTCAATCAATGTCAACAAATGTTAGTCGGTGCAACCACCAGCCAGTATCAGTGTCAGTGTCAGTGATAATGGCCGCTTCGCTGGCATCGAGCCGTTCCCCGCAGTCTAAGCGTTTGTCAATCGTTTTTTTTTTCCCCTTTTTCTTTTTATCATTCAAGAATCTCTCGACTTGTTCTTTTCATTTCACAACTCGCCAGAACGAGAGCCTGGAGCCTTCTCAAATCATAAGCCCACCTTGGCTCGCAAGCTCCCAAACTCGCCTGTTCAGTCACAGACAATCTCTCGCCTCGGATTGCACACGCACCATCTTCGGATCAATTCTCGGGTCTGTCTCCAGACGATAGTCTTTTCTTTCTCGGGAAATCCCCACGAAGTTGGGCCGAGCGGAGGTGGGGTAGTGTTAGCCAGTGTTAGTGGCAGGCTTGGGCTTGTGCAGACTGCAGGTGCCCTACCTGGACCGGTTCTAAGCCGCGCTAAAATTAAATCCAGGTGCCACCGCTTCAAGTCGCCTTCATTGCCTTTCAAGGACAAACAGGCGGTCCTCAGCTTCCGGGAACCAGACAATCATTTCTTGTCTCTTACCTTATCCTCTAGTCATGTGTGTTTGTTTTGTTGCGATAGGCCATATGATTGTGTGGAAATCCCCGCGTCATTCAGGTCTCTTGTCGGCCTGGGGATGTGGAGAGCCGGGGTCTGGGGATAACCAGGGGATGTAGTCTCGTCGTCGGGGGAGAACACCTGTAGATGTAGCAAAAGTACTCGTTGGAGAAGCCACGAGACCAGACATGGGTTGCCTTTTCCGAGGTGACTGTTTCGTTGTCAAAGTCCCTTTGATACGCCCCTTCCATTTCTGGGTTCTGTGTTGTTTCCTTCGATCTGATCGTTCCTGCCTCCTATGACGATCCCCCAGTCTCCATTTTTCCACTCCTGCCTTTTTTCTCGATGTCTCCCTTTCCACCTTTAGCATCATTTGCAAAGCATCCATAATCATCCATAATTATCCATAATCATTCCGACGCATTGGCATTCACAACCGTCAACGCTCACGACCAAGAGTGGCGACAGTTGCACGAAGCAACACTGGCCTCGGTGAAACTGACGACAAAGACAAACACCCATCATGTGGGCCGGGTCAGAAGAGGCGGCTGCCTCGACGCCGCCTTCTGCAACAACCAAACCTCGCACCCTGGCCGAAATTGCCTGTCAACGTTGCAGGAGGTGCGTCTTTCCCGTCCAAACATTCACTTTTGTCTTTTGTTGTCCGTCAAACACTCACTAACATCTCTGCCCACGACCGCCCAGACGCAAGGTCAAGTGCGACAGGACACGGCCGCACTGCCAGGTGTGCATCCAGACGAACCAGGTCTGCGAGTATCCGCTCAAGCCCAAGAAGCCAGGGCCAAAGATTGGTCGGTTGCGTAGCGGCAGATGAACACGTCGAGACATTGAGGGCTGAATGAAATGAATACTAACACCGACATCGTAGGCTCCCTCCAACGCCACAAGAGAAGATACCGGGATAGAGAGGGGACGGGGACCACAAGCACAAGCACAAGCAAGACGACCTCCAGCACGACACGCAGCACGGCAAGCCGAGAGAAGCGGCCGTCTAGGTCGCCTGGGTCGTCAGCCTCGGACGCAGAGGCCCCGAACGAAAGCGGGGCGACGGCCAACGGGATCAGGCAGACGGCGTCAAGGCTAACAAGAAGAGAGTCGAGCAAAAGGCAGGCACCAGCACAGGCTGAAAGGGCAGCACCGGAGAGGACGGAGAGGACGGACAGGGCGGAGAAAAGCACCGGCACGACATCTTCAGGCAACACTGCAAACGGAACAAACACCAGCGACGAGTGGACACAGAGACGGCGCAACTCACGGCTCAACATAAACGATCTCTCCTTTATCCTGCATCCATCCCATGAAGCGTCGACCCCAGAAAAAGCGAAAGATGGCGAGCATGGCGAGCATGGCGGCGAAGATGACGACGCTCGTCCTTCCGAGAACGACCCTCAAAACCCTCAAAACCATCAAACCCCTCAAAACGGTCCGTCGCCGTCTGTGGCCTCACCCCAAGCAGCGAGCCACGTCCAACAGGCATGCAGTGCCCTGGGCATTTCCGAGGACATGCTGCGCGCTTCCATCCAGGGCTACTTTGCCAACATGGTCGCCATCAACCTGTTTCACCAGCCGTCGTTTGCCGACAAGCTGGCCGCCATAAGCTCGCCCGTGCAGCTGTTTGCCCTCTTGGCGGCCATGGTGGGGTATGCCGTACGTTTTCAGGATCAGGAGACGGCATCGCAGGCCGCTGGTGAGGTGTCTCAACGACCAACAGCGCAATCACAACCACCCGTGCAGCCGGACATTATGGACCACATCGACCCCATGCGAATGGCCATGCCGGGGACGCCCATGCCGGCAGCAACCCCGTCGACAACGATGCCCCCACCACCGCCTCCACACCCCTCGCTTCCCTCACCAGAACACTTTCCAGAACACTTTCTCGACATGGCCCGCCGACTGATTGAACGCGCCCTCGACGAGTGCGGTGATGATCCGCCCACACTCGTGATTCTGCAGGCCTGCATTATCTGCACACACTGCGCGCTGACACGGGGTGTACGTGGAAGGGCATGGCGGTCGCTGGGCATGTGTGTCCGCTTGGCGTACGAAATGAACCTGCATCTCGTGGATGCGAAAACGTCCATGGCCTCGACAACGCCTCTGGCTTGGAGGGACGCCGAGGAAAAGAGACGCGCCTGGTGGGCCGTCTGGGAGATGGATGTGTTTGCGAGCACGATCCGGAGAACGCCAACCGCTGTCGACTGGACGCAGATGGAGACCTTGTTGCCCGTCGACGATACGGACTGGTTCGCAGCCAGTGCGAGTACGAGACGAAAGAGCTGTTTCATGGAACTAGACCCCGTGCGGCGGTGGAAGTCCCTGCAGTCGTCGGGCAATCAGTCTCCCAAGGCGTGGTTCCTCGTCATCAACTCGCTGATGAAGGATGCGCGCGTCATCTCGAGCCCGCGTGGCGTGCCCTTCCTTGAGGAGACTGCCGCTTCCACCACTACTGCTAAATCGTTTAAATCGGCCTCAGCGTCCGCCAAGCGGCGAGCCAGTCCACCTGGTCCTTGTCCTGTCGAGGAGGCGCGCCAGAAACTCGAGATCCTGGCCAACTGTGTCCAATGTTTTGTCCTGGCGTTGCCGGCCCACCTCCAGTACCGAAACCAGTTCCTCAGGTTTGGAGAGGGCGAGCCTCCGTCGGCCTACAACCTCTACTCGTCGTCATCATCGTCGGCAACGCCCGCCACTTCTCTCAGACAACTCCACTGCGGCATATACAACATCTACGTCATGACCCAGCTGACCCGACTCATGATCCACCGCTTCGAGCTCTTTGGATCGCACGCACACCACTTTCGGTTGTCGTCGTCCTCCTCTTCATCGCTCACTTCATCGCCGAAAGCCTCAACCTCCACACGGCTTCCTCTGAACAACCCCGCCGTCCTCCCCTACTTTGAAGCCGCCGACAACATCCTCACCATTGTCAACCGCAGCTGCCAGGAACACATCCAACACATCAACCCTTTCTTGCTGTCAACGCTGTGGTTAGCGGCGGCCGTCCAGTTGGTCAGACGACATGTTGCCGTGCCCAGAGGAGCCGACAGGACGAACCCCAGCCTGGCCTCACAGCAAACTCAAACACTGATCAAGTCCCGGTTTGACGTGCTGTATCTGACCTACAAACGGTGTGCCGCGTTTTGGAATGCCCGCACGGCCATGGAGCAGAACCTGGAGGCACTGGAGACCCAACTGGAAGGTGATCAAGGAGGGCAGAGTGAGGACGACAACGACGGCGAGGAGGGTGAAGAGGAAGAGGAAGGGATCGAGCCAACCAACAAGAGGGACCGCAGTGTCAGCCGTGAAGACGAGCAGCAGCGAAAGAAGAAAAAGACGAAAAAGACGAGGGCGACCAAAGAAAAGGACAAGGCAGCCCGTGTCAACGGGGCTGTCGGGACACAAACTAACCCTAGCCGTGCTTCCGTCTCCGTCACTGCTTCCACCACCGCCAACGACGACCGCCAGTACACATCCTGGACCCGCAGCAATAGCCATAGCCAGCCGCAACTGTCGCCGGCATCACAGGCTGTCCAGCAGGCACAGCCGCAGGCCGCCACTCAACAGACCCAGAATGTGACACAAGCCCAACAGCAGTTGGCATTTGCCATCGCACATCCAAACCTCCAACATCCGAGCATGGCCGTTCCTTCTCAACAACAGGCGCAAGCACAAGCACCAGCACCACCGGCACCCCTCTCCACCTACAGCGACCCAACCGGTGCGTCCTCGGCATTCATTGATGGCGATATCATTGCCAATGGTGCACAAGCCCAAGCCCACGCTCAAGATCAAGCTCAGGCCCTCCTGGCGTTTATGCAAATGCCGACCAACGGCCAGCACAACCACACCCGCGACAGCTTCGTTGTCGACAACAAGAACAACGACCTGGACGTCCCGCTATCGATGGTCAGTCCTGCCCTCTACGAACTCGACATGGGCATGGACGACATGCAGCAGCAGCAGGGAGGTGGGGGAGGGAACGGTAACGGTAACGGCTTTGAGTGGCGAGGATTCGACTTGCCCATGGACATCCACGACCTGTTAAGCGGCTTCTCTGCATACTAAGCCAGGGAGAGGGATGTTACGAAACAAACAGGGAATACACTTGGGACAGCGAGAACAGGTTGAAACGGGGATTTTTACAGAATATCTTGTAAATTTTTGTGAATTTTTAAAATGATTTCGCGTTTCTTCTCATTTACAAAACGTATTGTCAACAGAATTCTCTTACACCAAAATCCCCAGAAAGATATTTCCTATTCTGGAGAAATGAAAACAGAAGAAAGGCAAACGCAAACAATGACATGAAAATAAACGCCTGCAGAAACTCCCTTACATAATAAGGTTAAAAGAGTTATTTCCTACGCCACCGGTCTTCCTAGTGATGTCAGTCTATCAAAATCTGAAAGCAGAGTCGCCGACTTACACGCTAACATCTACCGTTATGGGTCCCGGCCGGATAGCTGCGGCATGCGTGGGAGTTTGCAGTCCCAGAAGAAAGGAAAAAAAATCAAGAAAAAAGTGCAGAATAGACGTTACGTCCAGAAAGCAAAAAAGCGAAGCCATTATCTTGTCTGGCCTTTTTTTTTTGCATCTGTTCCTAATCTTTATATCTTGATAACATCCTTAAGTCTTCCCGTCGATATCTCGGAACTGATTACGGAACTGGGAAGAGAGTGTTGAGCGTCGGACGGCTAGCAGAAAGATAACGCGGGGGAGGGTTGCATTGGACCGGCAGAGAGCGGAGGGACAGCGTTTTCTTCGTGGAAACCATCATAATATTCTGATACACATTTTGTTGTCGACGACAAAAGAAGCAAGGCAACACGAAGGCCGTCGACACGGCGTCGAGCGGCAGCTGCCATGATACACATTACGGGCAAGATCAAGGTGCAGTCTCCACCGGCCTTCCTAAAAAAGAAAAAGAAAACGATCGACGTGAATTGCATTCGAGGGGAAGATAAAGCTGCACATGAGGGGAGGGTCAAAACAAGTTGACAGGAGGACCAAGTGAAGGAAAGAACTGAGAACAGAATTCGAACGACTGGAGAAGGCGCTGAAGCCCGCCAACACCACTAACGTCCACTACAGTCCACTACACCCACTTCCACTGAATCACTAACCATTTTCGGCATGTCCAGACGACAATATGTGAAAAACGTGCAAAACGACACCAAAAGACACCAAACGAACGTGGGGCATTGGAGATAAGAAAAACGCCAGGGCGAGGCGCCAGGGCGAGGCGCCAGTCGACGGCGCAAAGACTGGTGGTTGGCTCGAATTCGACATGAAGACAGCGACATGTTTGCTCTTTCCTGTCTTGGCACGCGGGCACATTGCCGATCGCGGGCAAGTCGTGTGTAATCGCTGGACGGAAGACGGAGAAGACGGACAAGGATAAGGACTGATAAAGACCTCCATCTTCTTGTCTCCCCGTCCCCCTCTCGTACATAAGAAAGCGACGGCGCACAAACACTGGCTCGACGTTGTGACCCGTGTCTGTGTTCCCATCATTCGCGCCCTGTCTCGTCTTGGCTCCTTCCCTTTCTTTATCTTGGCTTGCCATACAGAGTACTGATCGCTCTTTCTACTTTCCACGATCTCGTCACTCTCTACTTCTCCTCTCCCAACAAACCCCTTCTTCCTTCTTGCTTCTTCCTTCTTCCTCCCTCCCCACCCCACGATGACCGTCGACAAGCCTCTTACCCACCCACTCGGGCCCCTGACGGCCGCCGAGATCACGGCCGCCACCGACCTCGTGCGCAAGGCCTGGCCCGAGGGCACGCTCTTCCAGTTCAAGGTCGTCACGCTCCAGGAGCCGCCCAAGGCCGAGCTGGTGCCCTACCTGGCCGCCGAGCGAGCGGGCTCCGAGCTCCCCGTGATTGCCCGCCGCGTCACCATTGCCTACTACCTCCGCAACACGCACAAGTTCCACGAGGCCCTGGCCAACCTGTCGTCCGGGACGCTCGAGCGCAACGTGCGCCTGGCCGAGGACAAGCACGCCAACGGCGACGGCGAGGAGATTATGGCCATTGAAAAGGTCGTGCTGTCGGACCCGGGCGTGCTGGCGGCCGTGGCCAAGCTGCAGCTGCCCGAGGGTGCGGTCCTGGTGTCGGACCCGTGGATCTACGGCTCGGACGGCGTGCGCAACGGTCTGTTCCGAGACGACCTGCGCGTGATGCAGTGCTTCCTGTACATGCGCGACCCGGCCAACGCGAGCGAGCCCGACAGCTGCCACTATGCCTTCCCGCTGCCGATCTCGCCCGTGGTGGACTGTGCGTCGCTCGAGGTGGTGCGCATCGACATTCTGCCCACGGGCCTCGACGCCAGCACCAAGATCAAGACCGTCGACGACCTCGTGCCGTGGCAGCCCGCGCCGGCCAGCGAGTACATCCCCGAGTGCCAGCCCGCGCCACGCACCGGCCTCAAGCCGCTGCGGGTGGTCCAGCCCGAGGGCGCCTCGTTCCAGGTCACGCCGTACAGCGAGCTGGGCCGCCGCATCACCTGGCAAAAGTGGGACATGAAGGTCGGCTTCAACCAGCGCGAGGGCATGGTGCTGTACGACGTGCACTACGACGGCCAGCCCTTGTTCTACCGGCTGAGTCTGAGCGACATGGCCATCCCCTATGCCGACCCGCGGCACCCGTTCCACAAGAAGCAGGCGTTTGATCTGGGCGACGTCGGCGCCGGCATCATGGCCAACAACCTGCAGCTCGGCTGCGACTGCCTGGGCAGCATCTACTACATGGACGGCCTGGTCGCAGACGCAACCGGCAGCCCGCACCCCATGCCCAACGCCATCTGCGTCCACGAGCAGGACGCCGGCATCGCCTGGAAGCACACCAACTACCGGACCGACCGCGCCGTCGTCGTGCGCCAGCGCGAGCTGGTCTTGCAGACCATCCTGACCGTCTCCAACTACGAGTACATCCTGGCCTGGGTCTTTAACCTGGCCGGCGACATCGCCTACGAGGT
This sequence comes from Sporothrix mexicana, assembly GCA_021396375.1. Taxonomy (NCBI): domain Eukaryota; kingdom Fungi; phylum Ascomycota; class Sordariomycetes; order Ophiostomatales; family Ophiostomataceae; genus Sporothrix; species Sporothrix mexicana. The sequence goes on along the minus strand of WNYC01000060.1, from coordinate 105,093 downwards.
CCGCGCCACCGGCATCGTGTCCACCCAGCCGCTCGACCGCGACCTCGAGAAGACCGCCCACCCGTTCGGCACGGTTGTGCACCCGGGCGTCCTGGCCGGCCACCACCAGCACTTTTTCAGCCTGCGCGTCGACCCCATGGTGGCCGGCCACGGCAACACCGTCGTGTACCAGGACAACGTCGCCCTCCCGCGCGACCCCGTCCTCAACCCCCACGGCGTGGGCTACACGGTGGCGACGACGCCCCTCGCGACGTCGGGCAGCCTCGACATTGACACCGCCGCCACCGGCCGCGTCGTCCACATCACCAACCCGGCCGTCCGCCACCCCGTCAACGGCCAGCCTGCCGCCTACAAGGTCCACCTGCCGCCCATGCAGCCCATTCTGGCCGATGCCGACTCCTACCACCGCAAGCGCGCCCAGTTCGCCGACCATCCGGTCTATGTCACGCGCTACGCCGACGGCGAGCTGTATGCCGGCGGCACCTGGACCAACCAGAGCCGCGGCGACCCGCTCGACAAGGACAGCGGCGTGCGCACGTGGGCGGCCCGCAACGACTCGCTCGAGGGCGGCGACCCCGTGGTGTGGCTGCAGTTCGGCCTCAACCACGTCCCCCGCGCCGAGGACTTCCCCGTCATGCCCGTCGAGATGCTGCGCGTCACCCTGCGCCCGACCAACTTTTTCGTGCGCAACCCGGCAATCGACGTGCCGGCGAGCTCGCAGGCCGTGAACGGGAGTGTCCTGATTCCGGACGGGGCCGCGAGCAAGGACGGGGCGGGCGGTACCAACGGGACGACGGCAAACGGCAACGGCGCGAGCTGCTGTGCGTAGAGAATAGAGAACGGTGGACGTGACGACGAGAAGACCAGAAGACTAGAAGACTCGCACCTAGCGTTTTGATTTTCATATCTACATTTCCAATTTCCATCTACCATAACATTGAATGACGACCTTTACGTTAAATGAGATTACTTTGAACGAACTGGCTTCCTTGTGTCATTTTGTCGAGTGAGGCTTGGCGCTGACGGCGAGGTGATAGGTGATAGGGCCTGGCCAGCTGGTTGACGTTGGTGGGCTGGTCTTATGATTGTTGGATATTTGAAATACCGGAACACCCAGGCAAACAGACACACCTGTCAGATTGGCCACAGGTTTGTCTCCCTCGAGTCCTCAGCCTCAATTCATCGTGTGTTGCGACGCGTCCTCTCTTGTGGTTGTCGTTGTCTTTGGAGATGTCATCTCCAAAGTGAGTGGAAATTAGAAATTGACAGGGAGGCGCCCGTGAACAGGGCGGTGAACGCGCTACTGACGGAAGACACGCCTTCCGTGAGGCTGGCACTGTGGCGGCGGCTCGAATCGACGCTGGACTACTGAGTATTGACAGCATCGGAACTCTGGTCGTCCGGTCATATACAGAGTAGTTCGTGTTGTTTTGTTTCTCGTGGATTGGGGCGCGGTAAAGAGGGTCTCTGCTTCGACAGTACAAAGCACAGAATACGTAGGAGACACTGAAAGATGATACTCGTTTTTGACGTCATCCTGCCCTCGCGGGCCGTCAAACATAAAACATAAAACGCGCAGAGAGAGCATTCTGTACACAGTCACAGTCAGACTGGTTATGCGTCGCAGAGAAACAGCACAGAATGCCAGCAGCCCTGTGCTGTGGATCGTGGGTCGAGAGAGGAGAGGAGTGAGGTCTTGAGGCCGATTGTCTGTGGGCAGCGGCACTTTGGGCGAGTAAGAACGCAGTTTACACGATAACCTATAAGATACGGATAAGATACAGCTTCGGCCAAATAGCAGGCCGCGATATCTCCTGACAGGTGCACGAACGGGCCTCGTGTCTTTCCGTCTCTCCAACGGGAGAAAAGGGAAAAGACAGAGAAAGAAGAAAATAACAGAAAAGTAAAAAGAAAAGACGAGGCGACACGGCCGACAAACAATCTGTCGGGTCGTGTCTGGCCGTCAACAGGGCGGCCCACTGACAAGGGACAAGGTGCTGCGGCCCAGCGGTCTACGGTCGTACCGAATACCTTTTTGGGCCTTTTTAGTGGAGTTTAGTGCGAGCTTAATTCCGCTGGGCTGGTCTGGACGGGGTCCAAAGACGTCGCAGACGTCAACGTTGAGCTTCTGTCGTGTGTGTTTTCTTTTCTTCATTTCCTTTGCCTTTTGTTGTTCCAATTGCTTTTCTTTTCTTTTTTTCTTGTATTCAAAAACTCTCATCTTCATGATTGCCACACGGACTACAATTATCGCCTGCGTGAGAGGTAGGGTCTGTTGGGTCTTTCGTTTGCGTCTTTGCCTCTTTCTGCGTCCTCTCCTTACGCCACTTTCTCACGTCATCTTGATCACATAAAGGGAAAAAGAGTAGAAAGAGAAGAAAGAAGGGGCCTTTTCTGACAAGCCGGGGGAGCTAGTTACGGTAGCAAATTAGCATACGGTAGCGGCACGGCCATCTTTATGTCGATTTCACTGCCTTGTCGATTGCACTGCCAGCGTCGCGGAAAGGGGAGTACACAAGCACAAAGGAAATCTGGCAAGGAAAGACGACAAAAGACAAAGGACAAAAGAAAAAGGAGGGGAGTGAGACGGGCACACTCATGTATGTGGCCCTGGTATTGGACACGCATAGAATGAGGGACAACAAAAGAGGACGCCCATGTTCTGCATTTTGACCTGCCAGACAATGGCGAAATGTCACTCGTACATAACCACAGCTGGGCGGGCACAAAACGCGCACAAAACAGGTTAAAGACAGGCCAGGGGTATGGCAATTAAACATTAAACAAAAGCACAGTTCGAGTAGGCGAGGCAATAATCTGCGGTATGCAGCATGTCTGTCATGGACAATACACCATTGGGGCCGTTGCTAAGGAGGACAGAATACAGAGTCCTCGGCGAAAATTACCCCTCGCGCTGTGTCACAAAACGGTCATGTTGAAAAGAGAGTCAAACGGGCACAAACACCAAACATCAGCCCTGCCGTCTCTCTCAACTTGGGGTCTGACCCCTCTTGACTGCCGCGCCTTCCACAATTAGCGTTTCCAGCCGTTGAGACATTCCACATTCCCTCTCTCCTTCCCCCACCATCACAACTGCGACCCCTGCCCTTTCCTCTTTGTGTCTGTTTTTGCTTCTCTTCTCGCCCACATGCTGCCCCCTCGTATTTGATAGGGCGGCAGGCGGCCAGACGGCGGCCGCATTCACTCTGCAGGACAGCTCTTTCCCTTTTCATTCCTGTGATTTCCGTTTTTACTTTCTGCTTCTGTCCTCGTCTCTCCCACCTATTCCTTCGTTGTTTCCTTGTTTCCTTGCGACATCTCTTCTTATTCGCACTCCTTCCCTCTTATCCCCATTTTCCTTTTTTCCTTATTTCTTATTTCTTATCACATTCATCCCACCTGCACCTTCCTCGCTTGCTTGCTTTCCCTTGCATCCTTCCAGTCTCGTCTACTACTTTACTCTCGTCTGGACCCAGTTGAGCCGCCGCAGTTCCCCAGTATACCCGGATCCTTCCCTGCCGAGGCGAAGGACATAGACACGACCATTTCAGAAGATAGAACGACTGACAGCACAAGCGAAAGAAGCAAGAAGAAAGACCGATCAAAGAATACGTACACAATACGGAGTGCGCGCCGACCAAGAAATCAGAGGATACACAAAGAGAAGAAACAAAAGCGAAGAAAGAACCACGACAAAAGCGCACAACTCGAAACAGACGCCTCTTCGACAGCAATCAATACGGACGAAACTGAGCACCGCTGCGGGGAAAACCGACCCTGAATATCCGTTATCCAGGGAGTCCAGAACAAACAAACAGGAGGCGACAGGCGAAAAATCCCAAAATAGACGTCCACACCCAAACGAACAACCAACGGACAAAGCGAGAAAGGAGACAGCAAAACCAACAAAGAAGCAAGGCACAAGTGAAGAAGTGAAGAAAGGGACAGCGATCAGAAGATCAAGACGACAACAAGAACAAGATCAAAATCAAAATCAATAGGAAAGCAGCCATCGGTTTTTGCATCTCCTGGATATCCTGAATTCCAGCAAGTGATCTGGTCTCCTGCGCCGATCTCACGCAAGACTGCAGAAGCCAGCCTTCATCCTTAATCCTGGACTGGGCGCATTGACACGAAGCGAACAACAAACGGTCAACAGCCGCCACTCCAAATCCACGCCCAAGCAGACGCATACGCCCGCTTCTCACAGGATTCCTCACTCCCCACTGACAAGCAAAAAGCAAAAAAGCATTCGACACACTGCGAATGTGACAGCAGCCCAATAAAAGCGGAACCATTCAAACGGCAAAAGTCGGATTTTACACTGTCCATCTCACCGTTTTCTCCTTCGTTCGCTGTTTTCCTCTTCCTCGCATTTTCCTCCTCTCTTTTTTTTTTTTTTTTTTTCTTTCTTCTCTTTTCTTCTTTTCCTCTTCTCCCTCTCTTTCCCCCTCCCCTCAACCAAAATGACCAACATGTTGCGGAAAAAGGAACTGGTCACAATCATCACGCCCATTCCGGGCTTCATCCCCCGCCAACTCGCCATCGACATCCTGCACTCCCACAGCGAGGTCATCACCCTCAACCCGCTCGTGCTCGACCACAAACCCATCAAGGCCCCGCGCGACGCCGCCTCCGACGAGTACTACTCGACCTGGTACGAAATCACAGAACGCATCCAGTATGTCCCGGGCATCGGCAAAATGGGCTCGGGCAAGCTCGCCTTCAACGCCTGCTTCCACGACATGCCCTGGGGCCTGCAGGCGCACATTTATGCGCCCATGAACACCGACCTGCGCTACAAGTACCGCATCGCCGGCAACCAGCCCGGTATCGAGCCGCCCGAGACGCTCGAAATCGGCTTGAAGGCGCTCGGTGCGCCGTCCGATGGCCTGTACCTCCGCGAAGACGTCGAGGTCAAGTGCAGCATCGCCGTCATGAGCTTTGTCAAGTCGCAGCTCAAGGCCGCCAGCAAGCTCATGGTGGAGCGCATCATCAAAAAGGCCGAGCTGGTGGACGCGGGCGCCCTCACAGCCATGATTGAAAACGGCCGCCTCAAGACCATCAACCCGGCCGACCGGTCGTACACGCTGGGTCCTGGCGGCCCGGTCGTGGGCGCTGGCGGTGTTGGCGCCACAGCTATCTCGCCCGCCACCACCTCCACGTCCCCAGCGATCCCCGGCACCCAAGACGCCAAAGATGCAAAGACGCCCCAGTCAAGCCACGCCAACATGCAGGGCTCCCCGCATAGCCGCACCGAGACGCCCGGCTCGCCGCCGCCCGTGCCCTACCAGGTGCCCCGCCCGCAGTCCATGCAACCCCAGTCGGCTGCCACCATGCAAGGCCTGCAGTCGCCCTATGGCTATCGCCCGGGAAGCGCCGGCGTCGCCCAGCAGTACCAGCAGCCGCCCGGTAGCCCCGGTCTGGGCTTGGGCGTGCAGTATCCTGGCTATGGCCCCAACAGCAACACCGGTGGGTACTCGGCCCACCCGGGCCACGCCAGCTATGCCGGTGCCCCCGGCGGCGGCTACTACCAGCAGCAGCAGCAGCCCATCCACCCGGCGCACATGTACCCGCAGTACACCGGCCAGCAGATCCCGCCGCAGCACCAACAGCACCAACAGCAGTACCCGCATCAGCCACCGCCGCCGCAGCAATTCTATGCAGAGCTTCAAGCCTACCCGCATCACCAGCTGCCTCCACAGCAGCAGCCAGGTGGATATGCTCCTGTGGCCGTCGAGATGCCCGGTGACTACTACCATGCACAGACGGCCCAACAGCCGCCGCCAAACCCGTACCAGCAGCAGCCGTACCAGCAGCAGCACCCCTCTCAGCAAGGGACGCCCGGATCAACACCCCTCACAAACCGCGATTCCGACATTTTGACGACGGGCCAGTGGTCAGCGCCTCAACATCAACCGCAGGGCCAGGCTCAAGGTCATGGCCCCGCCGGCTCGCGCCCTGACTCGGTCGCGTCCACCAACAGCGCGGGCACCCCAAACAACGCCATCGCCATCGCCAACGCCAACGCCAACGGCTACCGCTCCCCCGGCCTCGACAAGAGCTTCTCGTCGGACCTGTCCACGCACCGCGAGACACCCGAAGAGCACCGTCTCGAGGCGCTCAAGAAACTCGACCCGACGGCCGCGCCGGCTGCCCTCAATCTGCCGCACCACCCGCCGCCGCCACAATCACAATCACAGTTACAATCACAACAACAGCAGGCAGACGCGGCCAAGCAGCCTGGCCACGCCTACGATGGTGCCGAGTACGGGACGCCCGTCCAGGGACACTGAGCACTGAGCAGTGCCTTGCTCTCACCACTCTCTCCTTTGTCTTATTTTTGGATATCTGGATATCTGGATATCTGGATATCTTCAATCACCGTTCGGATATCGACTTGCGATGGCCTCAGCTTGAAAAAGAAAAATGAAAGATGAAAGAACAAAATGATACCATGGGATGTTTTTGCTGGCTTTTTCTTTTTTTTTTCTTTTCGTTTTACAGGTTTTGTCTTGTTTGTTCATGATTTTCTCATCCTTCATGCTGGATGTTGGGCGTTTGACGATTTATTTTACTTTTACTTTTACTTTTACTTTTGATTTACGATGGATATTTTGGGTAATGTTTGATACATGCATCTATGATTTATTTAAACCAATAATTACGATTTCTTTGAAGATTCATGTCACATTTGTTGTACAAGGAAAAAGCCGTCGTTTTTTATAGTTTTTATTTTGAAATTAGAATTCTAAATGACAAGAAGAGAAAAAAAAGGAAAACGAAAAAGAAAAAAAAAGGGGTTGAACACGCAAAACTAGAAATAAAATGATAATCGTACAGTCTACGTCCACTTACCTCTACTTACTCACCCCTACTCACCTTGGTCACCAGTCGCGGTTTAAGCACTCACCTCTTTGCCATTGCCCTTGTCCACCTTGGAAGGCGTCAGGTTAGGCGATGCCTCCGGAGAGGCCCAAGGGCCGGCAGATGGTGCCGTTGGAGGCGAGTCGGAAGGCTTGGTGATGCGGATGGCCGGAAGTGGCGGACGTGCACCAGGGCGCGTCGCGGTGGTGGTGGTGGCCGGAGACGTCGCCGCCTTGGCCAGCGAGGACGCCGTCGGCGCCGTCAAGGGCTTGTTGCGGGCGGCGGCGCGGGCAGGCGAGGGCGTGAAAGTGGACTGGCCCGGCTTGGTCGGCGACGGCGGAGGAAGCGCCGCCCGCCGAAGAGGAGACGGCCGCTTCGGGTTGGTGTCGATGCCGCACGTCCGCAGGAACGAGGCCGCCGTCGGGCGCAGCAATGCCGCGCTAGGGCCGCTGCTGTCTGTGTCGTCCCAGGGGACGACAGCAGACCGGGCCGACAAGCGGGGCGAGCGAGGCGGCGAAGGCGAAAGCGGCGCCAACGTAGCGGGGCTGCGGGTTGGCCGCGTCGGAGGCGAGGTGCGGGCGCGAGGAATCGAAGACGGCGACGAGGGCGGTGACGAGCGAGAGGACGAAGACGAAGATGAAGATGAAGAGGCAGCGCGAGACGGAGGCGAACGATCACCACGAGGAGCAGCCAGGGCCGCAAGCCGAGAAGAAGAGATCGTAGTGGCAGTTGAACGGGTCGGGCTACCAGTCTTGCTCGGGGCGTCAGCCGGAGCCTTCTTGGGTACAGGCACGGGGACTTGGAGACGAGAAGAGGGCGGGATCAGCGTTGGAGACGAGGCAGGCGAGGTGGGCGAGGCGGGCTTCTTGACAGTCGTAGCGATCTCCGGGATCTTCTCCTCTGCGGGGGAAGCAGGAGAAAGCTCCAGATCAGGAATGTCTGCCAGGAGGTCCGATTCCGAGGCAGGCGGCAGCGTCAGAGGCGACACAGGCCTGCTCTTCGGCAGCAGACGTGGCGAGTATCGCGAAGACGAAGACGACAGCGAAGACGATCTCGAAAGCGTTCTCGGGGAGGGCTTTGGAGCAAGATTAGGAGATGACACCGGCGAACTTGCGGGGGACTCTGCCAGAATGTGCGGCACAAGCCACGCCAACGGCGACTCCATCGACAGGGGGGCCATGCCAGTTGACATGATAGGAGACGAAGCAGAAGACGGAGCAGAAGACGAACCAGGAGACGGGACAAGGGACGAAGAGAGGGACGCAGTCTGAGGACCCCCAGTCCCAGTCGCCAGCTCCTGCACCTTCCGCAGCTTGCTGGCGAGCTTGCGGCGGAGTTGACGGGTAGACGCGGTCGGGTCGTTGGTGCAGACGCTGGAAGTGCTGCTGGCGGCGCTGCCAACGCTGAAGTTGCTGTCGACACTGCAGGTACTGTCGCGGCGTGTCAACCGACGTGGCGACAAAGCAGGCAGCAGTACGGGCGACGAGCAGCGCGAGGGAGGCAGGGACGGGAAAGCGGGGGAGCTCGTGGCCATGCGCTTCGCCAGCGACTCCCGGACCATGAGCCGTCTCATCAGCTTGATCGCAGAGCCAAGGTTCTCGAGGTAGTCGGGCGCGTAGTCGTCGAAGCCGAAACTGCGGCGGCGTTGGCGGGTGCGAGTCTTGGAGGCGATGTCAGTCCAGTCGTTGCGAGACACAGCAACATAGTCGAGTTTGACGTGACCAGTCTCCTTGCTGCGGACTTGAGAGACGCGAGCAAAGGCCGTGAGGGCGTCGTCCTCGATCTCCAAGAGCCAGGGGGGATTGTCAGTCTCATCAAAGGTCTCTTCAGAAGCCTCTTCAGAAGTCACTTCAGAAGCCTCCTTAGAAGCCTCTTCGGATGCCCCGTTAGAGGTCTTGTCGGAGGAAGGCTCCTCGACAGGCTTCTTGATGGGAATGGCGCAGTTGTGGCGCGGAGGACGAGAGATCAGCGGAGGCAGAGGAACTAGAGGGATGCAAGGAATGACTTTTGGAACCGTAGCACGCAACACTGGAGAAGCTGTGTAAACCGAAGACGCGGGGCTGAACCGCGAAGGGCTGGGGAACGGCCCGGGGACGACCGGAGGGATGAAGCCATCAAAAGCGTAGCCATGTGCCAGGACAGGATTCAAGGAGGGAGGAGGTGTAGGAGAGAGGGCAAAGACGGAAGCAGGGCCAGAAGCAGGAGGGGAAACAGAGATAGGAGGAGAAGTGGCAGAGGCAGGACGGTCAGTAGAGCCAGCAGTAGATTTTGCCGCCTGCTCTGCGTACCATTCGTTGCGCCTTTGCCGGTCGCGCTCGCTCTTGTCTTGGATCTTTTGCTTCGATGCGTTAATCTTGTCCTGCTCGGCCTGGATTGCGTCCAGCTTTGTCTGGAGCTCCTTGTCCTCTGCCTCCATCTCCTTGAGCTTGACGAGAAGAGCTCTTCTCTCCGCCTCAATCTCCGCCATTGCCGAGAGAAGCTTGGCCTTGTCCATCTCCAACTCACCTTCACGGGTCTTGAGGGTGCCGATCGCCGTGCGCCGTTTGTTTCCGCCACGGCGCGTGCTGCGCTTCTTCTTTGGCCGTTGTGGTGGGGCATTGTCGCCGGCTGTGTTGTGTGAGTTGGAGGCGCTGCCGCCGTTGTTGGAGTTGTTGGAGTTGTTGGTGTTGCCATTGCTACTGCCAGCAGCAGCGTTTTCACCCAGATAGAAAACTACACTGTCACCGTCATCGTCAGGATTCGACAGCAGCTCGTCCTCGAGGCGAGGACTGCTGTCGCCGCAGACGACTGTTGGTGAACTCATAGCGCCAGGCTATGATGTGAAGGTTTCGAAAAGAGTGATTGGCAACTGTGAAGGGGGAAGGGAAGAAAGGAACGAAAAGAAAAGGTGTTGATCGTGTGGATGATCCAAAAAGAAGAGATGGCGATCGGAAGGCACTGGCCATCTCGTCTTATACGGCGGCGTAGAGCCGCCGTCTGTTCAACATCGCGGCCTCAAGAACGACTTCCTTTGACACCATCACGACAATCTTGTTCATGGCTGAGTGTTGCTGTGACGTGACCTAACTGGCACTCGCGATGTTTTTTTTTTTATTCAAGCGAACAGGATAACTGAATCCTTCGTGCTCAGGGGTTTTGTTTGTTTTTCAAAAGACAAGTAGCTCTGAAAGAAAATGTGCAGCATCCTTTGTTCACTGGCCGTCGTGGCGTCTTTGTCTCTCGTACTTTCTTCTTTCAAGCCATCGTTTTGCTTTTTTGGCAGCCTCGTCTTGTTCTCTCTTCAGCCTTGTTTATGTCACTGTTGGTTGGCTGGCAACGTCATGTGATCCGGATGCTGGACCGAACCAGGGCTCGCAATCCTCTTTGATGTCCAGCAGATCGTGCACTTGCACTTGCACATCAGCGACAGGGATCATTTTAACAAAATTGCCCAATTTGAACTTATTTTGTCTGTGTCTCTCCTGTGCGTATCCGTGTGCTGTGCGCATCGTGTGCACAGAAAATGTTTGCGCAAAACCCGAAAAGCAAAGACACAGATCGACTGTCCATGCATTGGGCCGTGAGCGTCGGTGGCAATTGCTTGGGTTTTTCTGGATCTTGTTTGTAGCCCGGATACATCGGTGTTGCGCTGCAAAAGTGCTGCAGAAGTGCTGCAGATATGCAGGCATAACCCGCATAATGGCGTTGAGAGGCTGAGAGGCGAACAGGTTCTGTAACAAATGCAGTCCATGCCTCGTTTTCGTATCGAAAAGGAGAGGTCCTTGGCCATACAGTAATCGCCAAACCTTGAGATGAGCACTTGAAAATGAACAAGTGAATGATGCATTGGATCTGCTCAGCCCCAAACACGAAACTGGAAACTGGAAACTGGAAATTGCGGGCCGCTTGCACGTCACAAAGCACGCAACAAGTTCTCATCACTGATCACTGATCATTGATCAGTAAGATGAGATGAAAAGACGTAGGCATTGATGCATAAAGTTTGCTGTTTTGTGTTTTCTTGTCGCTGGTCTTGTTTTTGTTGGCTTGACTTGGATAAGAACTGCTGTTGATTGGCCGGTATGCTGATTCTGATTCTTGTGCTTCTTTTTCTGTCCCGCCACATGGCTCTCCAGTTTTGTGCGGAGACAACAAATGCACGAGATCGTCACAGAATAACCATATCTCGCTGCATTCCTTGCGAGGATGTGAGGGAGGGAACAAAAAGGCTTGACCTTCCGAAGCTCGTTAGTCTTGCGGGCAGCCCCTTTTCCACTGCTCTCGTTCTCGATCGTTGCTTCCCTGTTAAGGCGGATTCATTCTTTTAGCCCAGGCCCGCCCACGCGTCTTTCCCTTGCTATCAAAGCTTCGCTTGCTCCACGTTTTTATTGCAAACAAGAAAGTTGAGCCCAACCGGGTGTTTTGTTGCCGTCGTCCTTGCCGTTCTTGTCACTTCTGTCACTTGAAAACAGACAGGAAGGCACACTCGTCTGGTCTTTCCGTCTTTTTGCGTGTCTGTTGACACTGAAAGAAGGTGCGGGTTGGATGCAAGACCAAAACGCCATGCGCTCTTTCCCGCTGCAAACGGCGAAGAACATTCAGCAAGATGCAGGGAAACGCAAGAGGAAAGACGAGAAAGAGAAAAGGAAAGCTTTGAAGGCCCGCACCCCCTGCATCGAGACCCCACTTGGGCGGTGTTGTCGAGACGCTAGAGCCACTCGCACGGGCGTCACCATGTGTGGTGGCATCCTTGTTTAGCCTCCCGTATTTATTAGCTCTTAGTGAATTCTGCTTATCATTCTCTTGGGGGAATTGTCTATTTGTGCCTTTTTGCTGCTTGGCTCACTGTGGCCTAGGGCCGATGGTGTGGACGGCCCGGGGTTCTTCAGGTCGTCAGGGGCTTGCCAGGGAAACGGTTCTAATTAGGAAGGCGCGGCCGCCCATCTCCAATGGTCTGCATGGCCTACAGATGGTCCACACCAAAAACAGTTGGTGAAAAAAGAGAAAACCTCACCAGAAAATGCAGAGAAGAGAAGGAAAGAGCAAACGAAGAACCTTGCAGGACATGCGAGAAAGATACATCGGCGCAATGCGACGTAGCAATGTGGGAAGGCGCGAGCTGACAACAAAGTGAGCAGTAAGCCACCAGTCGGGTGTCTGACAAAGACAAAGAAAGAGCGACTCGACTGCAGAAGAACAATGAGGAAAGAGTAAAGTCGAAACAATGAACAGAGAAAAGAAGCACACGATCCATTGTTCTTGTTCAGTTGTTCTTGTTCTTGTTGTTTGTTCCCGTCCATGATCCGTGCTCCTTCCCCAATTCTAACTTGACCTGGCTACATGCTCGTGCTCGTCATTTCCACCGTAATCTCGTGTACCCCATAGACTTCCAGCGCACGAATGAGAAATTGCATCGAACAAGCTGTGCTGTGGGGAGTCTAGCGAGCTTTCCTCGCGGAGACATCCACAGTTGCTGCTTCTTCTTGATTCTTTTCGAAATAGCGGCGTGTCTGGAGCAGGTCGGTTGCATTGCTCCTTCCATGCCGCATTGTTTGAGCCCTTCCTGCCACTCTCGCCGTGTTGACTTTCCTCTCGCTCCTCAGTGTCCTTGTTCGCGGCTTCCTCGCCTTTCCTCTTTCCTTCTGGCGTCTCTCCACTCGCCCACCCTCCCTCCTTCTCGAATCGTTTTGCGCAGGCCTTTATCCTCATGCAGAAAGAATCCCACCCATGCCCATGCAACGCCAATGCTGCCAATGCATGCAGCGCGCGGTCTTTTTCTACGGCCCTTCCACACCACATCTCTCATTTTTTCCATGCATCCCCCCCTTTTGGCACGTTTTCCGGCTAGGCTAGGTTCTCTTCAGGAACTATCCATCAGATTGACTGGGGACCCTGGGACTAGCAAAAGGGGAGAAAACGAAATAGCGAACGCAAAAACAGAGAGAGAAAAGGCGAGACGGACAGTGACAGTGTGCGATTGAGCTCTTTTCTGTATTCAGAATTGCTCCAGCGCTCCAATCGACCCCGTTCTGCTTGTGTACGACTTACATGTACATGTATCACTGGGAATACTCCGCTGTGGGTGCCCCTGATCTCTTTCTATCTCTCTCTCTCCGTCTCGATTTCCCCATTGCTTGTCTCTTGTCTCTGATTACTTTCTTCCTTTTTCTCCTCCCCTCCCTCCTCTTGTCTCTCTTTTCTCTTTATTCTTATGCTCAAAGGTTACGACGTCTGTTTTTGTACCCTGTTACTCTTCACCTCTTTCACCATTCTCTCCTTCTCGCCAACAACAATAACAACGTTTGTGCCTTTCACACTCCTTCTCGCCTCAGTCGACCTTCACTCCCTTTTCAATTGCAGCCAATCGACGATCGCCGACTCCTGACCTCGACGACTTCAAATAAACAACACAGCTCTGATCCTCTGATCTTGACAGCCAGGTTGCTCTTCACTTCGCAATCCTCGACGACACTTGTCCTCGCACCCATTTCACAACCGCCACAATGCCCAACTTCATTGACCGTATCCAAGCAAAGCTCGAGCTCTTCCGCCTCGAGAAGCGCTACACCCGCAGCCGCAACCGGCGCTCGACGTTTGTGTCCAACGCTGTCTACGTCGACGGCGAGTACGTCTACCAGACGCCCGCATCGACTGGCTCGTCCTCCAACACATCCTCGTCGTCGGTCAGCCGGCAATCGCGCCTGTCGCGCGGCCCGTCCACATTGTCGGTGTCCGCTTCCACGCCCTCCTCGCCAGCACCAAGCAAGCTGCGCAACCGTCTGTCGATGCCCTCGTTCGGCTCGATGTCCAAGGGCTCGAGCCGCACACAAGACTGGCGGGCAGAGAACCCGACAATTGACGAGAGACGTTAAGATCACGGTCTCGCAAATCTGTATCTGGTGGGGGCGAGACATGACTGTCTCGAACATTTTGACATGAACATCTGACGGAACGTCATGTCTGGCCTCCCCTTGTGAACGTTTCGGTATTGCAGTGTGCGACACGGTGACAACAGAAACAAGCGTGGTAATGTTCGTGCAACGATCTGTGTCTCTTGTTCGCGGCGCATACAATACCATCGGCGTCGCCTCATCCTCCTTTCTCGATCATATCACACCGTCCTTCTCAGCGGCATCTCACGCTTTGCACTCTGCAGCTCGCCAGCGGGATATTGGCTCCCCTCGGATATACTTCGAAAAGCTTACACCATACAACTGCTTTGATTTCGCATCTTCCATTCCATCCTCTCCTTCACCACATACTTACGACACTTACCGCACGCATTGGGAAATAAAATCCCATCAGCGGTTCTGTTCGACGGCCCCTTTACATTTCCTTATTCATCATTGACCTGTTCTTGATTTCGGCATGTCTCATTTTCATACGCTCTCTATTTGGGGGGTAGCCCAGACTACTCGACTTTCTTCATTTCCTTTTTATCATTTTGTGTTCGTTCTGCAGAAGATCTGCAGGAACGGCAAACGACACAACACCATTGGCCAATTTCAGACGCCAAAACACCGCAGAGCACTGACCAGACGAAGCTGGTCAAGCGCGATTGCGAATTTCGATTTCGACTGCATCTCACTTTTTCTAATGCACGATCTGTACGATCATTGTTTTTTGTTTTGAATCCTCATCATGATAGGAGAGAGGACTAAGGACTCGTGGGGAGGACAGCAGCTGCTTTCATTTGTAAATACAAAAAGCAAGCACAGCAACAAAATGGGTGGCCAATAACCAGCGATTGGCCGGCATCTTTCATGTACATACTTTTTTTGGTTTATTTTTCCGCATCTTTGATGTCATTTATTGAAATCTTTTGGAAACTCGACCCCATTGGCCAACTTGAATGGAAGTCAACACGGACAAGAACCGTCCCAACTAACCCAACCCCTCCAGGGCACAGACAAAAGGTCATCAGTGATTCGTTCGTTCGGCCGATGCATGTCTTACACGGAAAGTTGCAGAATGCAAGCCAACAAAGCAAGTGGTGTTGCGGATATTTTTGATATTTTTGATATTTTCGACCTTTCTTTCCTTGACCCAATCCTTCCAATCGAAAATACAAGTACGACGTACAACCCATAGTCCTCCGAAGCACCATCGATGACGTGCAGTTCACTGGATGCATCCGACATGAAGAACAGCAGACCCCACCATGTGGACGGGCCGAACGCACTGGCCGGGGCAGGTTGACGGGTCGGTGTAGTGCACGACCACAATCTCGGCGTCTCGGCTTGAGCGGGGAGCGGGGCCATGAGCGACGAAACGACCAGGCGGGCCGCATGGAGCTGCGTCTGGCACCAGCTGTCGGAGCCCACGCCCGTGCCGTTGATCTCAATCCCCGTCCGGTTGAAGATTGAAGATCTTGACGACCGCCCGCATGGTGGCGGGATCGCTGGAGCTGGAGCCGGTGTTAATGTTGCCGATGCTCCCCCTCTGGACAGCAGCAGGTCCGGGTGGGACAGCGGGATGATCATTGTGCGTGTGTTGTGGTAGCCTACCACGGCCGTTGATGCTGAGGTCGGTCACGACGGGCCGCTTGTTGGTGGCGGTGCCCGTGGCCGGGTCATAGTCCCAGGCAAAGACAGTCTGAATTGATGAGGCGTTTTATTTAGATGGTGCGGCCGTCGGGTGAGAGGGCGAGGCCGTGGACCGTGGTTGATCTGGTGCGTGGTGAACATGTGATCACTTCAGTCACTTGAGCATGCCGCTTACCACTTACAGTACGGTCCATGGCCATGGTCTGGCGCTCCGTGACGCAGACATTGGTGATGTTAGATGCGTTGGTCCTGGCCAATGGCAACCTCACCAGACCAACACCCGAGCTGATAGCAATCATATGGCCAGTCGGGTCGAAGACAATGCCACGGGCACCCTCGAGATCAGGCAGGACCAGCTTTGTCTTGTTCAACGGCCGTCGCGGCGAACTATTGTCTCACCGCAAGGCATGGTCCATCAGTAGGTGCTGTTGGCAACAGCAAGGCTGACATTGTTAAGATTGTTGGTTTCATCATCCTTGCCAGATGGATTGGAGCTGCTTTGTGCACGAGTACGTGCTCACAACACATGAAGGATGCCAACAAAGGCGCGCATCATGCCTCTTTTACCCAGTCTTGTCATGATTCAACCTCCAGCTTACTGTTATTTACCTCCCATGTGAGGGGCAACATAAGGAACGCGGCACGTACACATCCAACAAGTCATCTGCATAAGTTGCACTTGACCAAGGATCAAGAGCGAAATGTTCGATTAGCCTTGGCTTTACATCGTCGGCATATGCAATCGGCCTGCTCCTGAAATCAAGCCCTGGCATCACAAAACCAGGCATCCTTGACATACCAATCAAACAGCACAAATTTATACTACCGTACGACGTACCTGTGCTCGATGAGTAGGTATGATTCTAGCTCTCCCGGCTCGCATTCTCACGGGTATTTCAAGGACAGCAGCACCCGCCCACTTTGTGTTTTTAATTTTCAAAAACGTCTTCCTCTACCACATCGACAACCCTGGAGCTGGAGGGCTCCAATGGGCACTGATCAACCACATTTGCTCTTTCCGCCCAGGCTACGTCTGATAGCGACCTTCATATGCCATGAACCCGCCGCCACGAAGACTCCAAACAACAACTCGATTCAGAACGGGTACTGTCCACTGTCCAGGCTTTGGCCTGACGCGAGCCAGCAGGAATGGTCTCTTCCACTCAGCGAGTCATTGCGAACAGCTCAAAACACGTCGGCCCCTTATGTCAGAGAATATCAGTGATTACGCTCTCGACCCTCCAGAGCCCTTGGACATCCTGGGGTTCACAGGTGTGACGTGATGCTCCTCGGTGCTCGTCAGTCTTCCGTTTCGGGCGCGTGGTTGTCGAGTACGATTTCTGTATTTCTGAATCGACGCATAAAGACGCAGCAGCAAACCTACACGTCTCCTTCATCAATGGCTGGTTCATACTTTGCCGGTCGGCCCAATGCCTCCAGATGATACGGCGACCGCCCGCGTCAAGAGCACAGTTCGATTGACGACGTCCGTTGCAGTCCTCGCATTATGTGGGCGAGCTGTCACGCACCACTCCCTACAGAGACTGTCAGGCATCACACGAGAAGAAGGTTCGTTTCCACTACGAACGCAAAGGCATTTCTCGAATAAGGGAACATTGCAATATCTCTTCGGATCAGTTCAGATCAGTTCAGATCAGTTCAGTTTTCCCAAGAAAGACCTGTTTATCGCCTTTTGTGACGCTGCTTGGACCTACCTTGCCAACGATATTTGATATTTCCGACAAGTCGATCATGTCTACTCGCTCGCCATCTTTTCTTTTCTGTTTTTTTTTTTATTCCCCGGCCCGCCTCAATGTGTGCAAAGTGTGCCAGCTCCAAAAAATGAGAGCGACAATGCTGGCGTTTCCGGGAAAAGAAAACACCACCGTTCTTCGTCTAGGCTTAGGCTTCAACGGTTCTCGTCCAATGCATGCTCGTCCAGAACCAAAACCAAAACTGCCCCGAATGCAGCGAACAGCCCACGTACACCGACTCGCGGCGAGGAACTCAGTCATGTCCAAGTGGTGCACGCTCCAGGCCATGGTCAGGCCAGATCCAAGGTTACAACGGCCGCCTCAGAATCCGACTCGTTGGTGAGAGCTCCGCGCAGCAGTCGTTTTCACACACGCCCCTGGTCGGAGCGACAGTGCGATGGCCAAGGCGGAGTCCAAGGTCCAGCTCACCTCAGCCTCGTTGTTAAAGTGTTAAAGGCTGAATGACAGCTCCTTTCACACGTTTTGCAGTTTAAGCTTGCAGCTTGGACCTCAAGGATCTTTGTTGGTGGTTCACCCTTTTCTCGCCATGCTTCACTGGACTCGGGCGCAGATAGGACTCGGACACAATTACGACCATGCCCACGAGCACCACAAGGTCAAGCCGCAAGGGACGCTAAGCTGACGACTGCGCTCGTGGTCGCCTCCACGCGGCGAATGGCGCATGGTGAATGGTGGCCAACGGCGACTCGGCATGGCTGGCTGATGTGCTGGCTGATGTGCCAGAGGCGTGGAAGCCGGTGTATCACTGCCGTCGACGTGACGGATGCCCCGCTGTCGCCCGAGCTCAGCGTGCCTCCACAAGGGCAAAGGGCAACGAAGCCATGGCCTGCCTCATGGCCTACCTGACGTACATCATCAACCACGACTCGTTGCCCGACCTAGTCGTTTTGTCGTTTTGTCGTTTTCGTTTGTCGTTTTTCATCATGGCCACCGCCGCGGCTGGCACCAGGATAAAGAGATGGACTCGGTCGACGAGGTCGAGGTGCGGCGGTTGCGCCCGGAATACGTGGTTCAGAAAGGATATGCCTCTCTCAGATCTTAAATGACTGCTTGCTGTGCGCAGTGCGCGGCGAGCCGAATGGACGCCTGCCATTGCCATACGTACGGGAATGGGATCGGCACCAACTGCGAGGCGTACTATGCACTATGCGCCGGAGGAGAAGATGTCGTCGTTGAGAGAGTCTCGAGTTTGTCATATTATTGCCTGCATGGCGTTGGGAGTTTGGACTGTCTTTTGGCTTTTGTCTTCTGGGTCGGCATCTCGATGCTGTTGAAGATCGACTCTCTGCAGTCAGCGTTTGGTCCCGTCTGCCAGGAAAGAGCATGTTTTTGTCGGTTGAGAGCGTGCATCATTAAGATAGAATAACGAGTACTATTATTCATCTGTCTTGGCCAACCAAACAGGGGCGATTTTTGTTCTTGGTGTGTTCTTGTTCTTGCTTTCTCGAATCCGCTTTTCCACTGCGCCAACGGACAACGGCCTGTCGATCGCACTTTTGCCAGAACCCGAAGAGTACGGGAGTCTGGGAGTATACGACTGTACTCCGTAGGAGCAGTCACATTAATAATTACGAGAGGATCAGGATCAGAGGAGCTCTGGCCTGGAGCTTCAGTGACTTACATTTAAGGACTCGCTTTCAAGGACTTGCATTGAAGCTCTGTCTGCCTCTCGTCTTCTTTCAACGTTTTGCTTTATTTGGTCTCGACATCCGTCAAAGAGGCTGCCAACAGATATTCGACATCGTCAACAGTCCTCCCTTGGCTGGACGTTGTTGCCGACCACCGACTTTTTCACCTTTCATTTTTTGCTCTCCGTGAAATTCTTTGTTTTTGGGCTGTTTGGGCTGTTTGGGTTGTTTGGACCAGCGCTAGGCTCCACTAGCCGGGGCTGAATTAGAGTCATTAGACACTAGAGGCAGTTTAGCGGGTGTCTGCCACCCCCTAAAGTCACCCTTGACGCACTTTTTACAGTGGCAGTGGCGGCAGCCGTTGGGGTTCAGTGATCATGGTCCCTCATGGATCAGCCATCAGCTGTCGAGCTGAGGTCATGAAGGTTTCCCACTGTCGACCCACCGCCCACCACTACCCCAGCCGCACCTGAATTGAGGACCCGCTTGGTCGCGATGCGGCGACAGCGGGCCTGCAGACAACAGACTGCAGCCAAGACGCGGCGCGTTCGACCAAAAAGAGGGCAGCAGGTTTTTTGCCAATATTTGAAAGATTTTTAGACAACTTTTTTTCAGCGTTGCCTGAGAACTTGCGTCTCTATGCGATAAAGTGGTCTCGCTGTTGTTGCCTTGCGATGATTGCGACGACATTACGGCACAGAAACCGGCCGCTGGGGACCGCTGGGAAGGGGACTGTATTACGTCGAACGTAGACACTGGACAGGGCAGTCAAAAGCCGAGGCAAGCCTGGAAAGCCTGGAAAGCCATAGCATTGAAAGCCTTGTTATGGCGTGCGTGCCCCAGTTTTTGCAATTTGTGCAACGGAAAAGACCAGAGGAATACGACATTGATCGCCTTGTGCTTGTCGCTTCAACTCGACTGCAATATTGATTAAATTGAACCGAGACATCTGCCCAGAACCGGTAACAAGGGAGAGCTGTGAGCAATAACTTCTGTTGGTGTTGGCGTTGTTTGTTCGTTGGTGGCTGCTGGTTTCTTTGAGATCTTTGAGAGTTCTTTGGGATTTTTGTCTGTTTCTTCGTCTTCGGCGCCCCGTATCATCTCCTCGTCTTACCTTCCAGACCAGTCTATTTTGAGAATGCAGAATGCGACGCAACGAGAAAATGAAAAGACGGCATCTTCCATGTCCCTCGATAAGGCGAGACTAAGTGTAATGCGGGTGTCGTACGTGTGCTTCCAAGAATGATGCCCTCCCTCTCCATGCGTATTGAGCTTCCCCTCATCGCCAGCCATATTGCATTTCGCAACCGAGTGGTCCAATCATTATGGTCGACTCCGACCGCCGGCGCGATCGTACAGACTGGTCACATCTGGTCACAAGCCACAAACTGGTTATGCATTTGCAACGCAGTACTGGTGGGCAGCCCCCTCTTCTCCCCTCAGGATGCACCTCTTCGAGAACATGTACATGTACACCCTCTTGGCATGTCTGCCTTGCGCTTCAGGACAAAGTCGGAGGTGCGTTTGTCATTGTCACAATCGCAACGGTCACTCACACACTCTCGCCAAGTCACCGACTTTCGCAAACGCTATCCACAGGAGCCCACCTGGACATTTTCTTTTGCAGTGGGTGCTGCAGCTGCGGCAGCTCTTTTCCACTTTTGGTGATGGGGCGGCGCCTGGAAGCGAGATGCTGAAAGAGAACGAAAAGAGAGATCGACTGCCGGCAAAGGCAAAGAGGGAGCCCTGATAGTGGACACGGGGCATACGTCGGAGTGAGAAAAAGGGCTGCGGTACTGTGGTTCAGGATCTTGGGCTCTTGGCTGCCTGTTCTTGGCGGAAAACAGACGGAAAGAACGAAAGAACGTAAGAAGACAGGAGATTGAGATGACGTGACAAGCATCGTGAATCATTCGAGCAATTGAGGACTGTGTCTCTGCACACATATGCTCGACAAGCCACCTCCAGGCGTTCATGCTGTGGCTGTTGAACAAAGACGAGGTAGTGAAGAAAAGAGAAAAGACACATTGCCAGGCGCCACCTTACGCCCAGACGCTCAGACACGTCGATCGCCTTGTGGTGATGTCACTCGCGCAGCACAGTCGCAGGCGAGGGTACAGCCTACAGCTTTTACAGGCTCGACAGGGCACTCTGCTGTCCACTTGCGACGAGACGCAGGGTGTACCATGCGGCAACGGTTAACGGTTAACGGCTGCGACGTGAGTGATGGGAGGGAAAGAGGAGAGACTAAAGAGATTCCATTTTACTGCAGTGGGAGTCAGAGAAATGAAGCTCAAATGAAGCTCCTGGAGGAGTCACTGAAGGAGATTGAACATGACGGAAGACTGCAAAACAGAAACACACCCTTGTCACTCGACCAAGGTACTTGTGGTACTCGTATCAAGAAAGCAATCACCTTTTGCCTATGGGTTGCCTTTGGGTTACCTTTTTTCTCTATCCGCTTTTTCTCTCTTCTTTTTCCTGGCACTACCGCCGATCCTGTCTGTCTTGGCCGTTGGGCTGGGGCTGAGACGGTGCTCTTGGCTGTTGGCGACCTGCTTTTCTCTTTTTTTTTTTGTCTCTTTTTCTCTTCTTGTGACCCGCATTATTGCTTCCTATTTCTTATTCTTATTTCTTATTCTTATTTTCTGGGTCCCTCTCTGGCCCTTCATTGCTCCGTCCTCGCAGCTCATAGGCGCACTTGAGAAACACCAAGAAAGACAACAGCAGAAACAAAGCTCCCTCGCCTCATCCCACGCGGTTCCCTCCTGGCATTTCTCCCTGGATTCTACCCTGCATTTCATCCACTGCATTCTTATTCTCCAGTCTCCCAGGTCTTTATAATTTGTTTCCCTTCTTCTCTCCTTTTTTAAAAGAAGCCCCTCGCACGCCCTTTCTTTCCCTTTCCTTCCTTTTACCTAGACCTCAGCCCTCTCAACTTTCAACATCTGGCAATCGTCAATCGCCAATCGTCATCGTCGACAGCCACATCAGCCGCACGATCGATCTCTCATTCCGACACCCTACATTTCAGCTTTCAGCTACGCACCCTTGACTACGCACCCACCATGCCCGCCTTTGTCGACGGCCAGGGCCGCTCCGACGTCCTGTCGCTGCCCAAGTGGACGCTCTTCATCCGCATCGCCCAGCTTGTCCTCGCCTTTATCCTGCTCGTCCTCACCGCCTATGCCGCCTCCAAGCTCGGCTCTGATGTAAGTTTTTTCGTTCCCTTGTTCCCTCCTGCCCTGTTGAACCCTTGAGCCCTGGCTAACAAGATAGGCTGCCGGTTTTGGTGCGTTGTCTCTGACTGACTGACTTGCGCGTTTATCGTTTATCGTTTTTGGTTTATCGTTTATCGTTCATCTACTAACATACCCCAGGCCTGACGTGGTTCACGTTCATCTTTACCGTCCTCTACTTTGTCTGGCTCGGCGTCTCGCTCACGGCCGTGCCCCAGCTGTACCACCCCATCGCCCACCTGCCCGTCGAGATTCTGCTCAACATCTTTTGGCTGTCGTCCTGGGCCGTCCTGGCCAGCGAGGCCGCGTCCATTGGCGACCTCGAGAACTTTTTGGGCCACTACTACACCAGCCGCCTGCCCGCCGCCTACAAGAACGCCCTGAACTGCGTCAAGGCCGCCGCCGCGCTCGGGGCGCTGGAGTGGGTGCTGTTCTGCATTACGCTCGCCTTCCTCGTCATCGCCTTCCTCGGGTACCAGCGCAACGGCGGTCTGTCGGGCGGCGCCGGCGCCGGTGCTGGTTTCGGTGGCGCCAAGGCCGAGACCGAGCTGCAGAACTACAACGGTGCGCCTCCGCCGGGTGGTGTTCCTGCCGGTGTTCCTGCCGGTGCTGGTGGCGCCATCGACCCCGCAACCGGCTACCCCGTCCAGCATCAACAGGAGCCCTACGGCCAGGTCGACCCCAACGCGCAGGCCGGTTATCCTCAGCAGGGCTACCCCCAGCAGGGCTACCCGCAGCAGCCGTATGCTCAAGATCCCAACCCGGCCCAGGCCGCCTACCAGCAGCCGCCCCAGGGCTACACTGCCGACCCCAACGTGCCCCAGCAGCCCTACCAGCAGGCCCAGGCTGGTTCTCCGTATGGCGGCACGCCCGCGCCCGGCCAGGAGGCTGTTGCCCCGCAGCCGCCCCAGCAGCAGTACCACGAGCAGCCTGTCGCCGGCGCCCCGCAGCCGCCGTACCCCAACCAGGTGTAGGTGCAAAATGCCTGATGCCTGCCGATGGCCTCGCAATGGCAACAGCCTAGGCTCACCTTTAAAAATATCGACGTCGACAACGATGACAACGAGGACAACGATGACAACGACTCTCCGTCTCGTTCGGCAACGTGCGCCTTTCCTTGGATAATACTACTTTTGGACAATCTGATACCCACGGTTCCTATTTACTTACACAAATTTGGTCTTTTTGTCTTTCGTCTTTTGTCGATTTGTCTGTCTTCGTTTCTCTGAATAATGGATAAGGACTGCTGTTCCTGTTTCTGTTCTGATTTCGATTTTTTATTCGATTTTGATTTTGGGCGGCATTGCGGAGTTTGTTTCCACAGCTCTGGCAGTGTCTGCTCGTTTGGTTTTCTTTTGTACCTGGTCGATACCCTCCCTTGAAAATTACGCATACTCACCCTAATAATATCACTTTCCTTTTTGCTTCCACCTTGCTGGATTTGCTACTACATGTGTTTTGTCTTTGATGCTCTTGCGTGGAGGGAATGTTTGGGGAAGAGACGGTATATAATTAGGAAGGAGTGTGGCCTTCCTTCATACCATTTTCCAAGTTGGATATTCCCTTGTGATATTGTGTCCCTATTTGTATACATTTAATGCTGCTGCTGTTTGTTTACTCGTCTGGAGGGTGTGTCGTTGGTAGTCAATGAGTGGAAGTAGGGTATATCTTGGCCAAAGAAAACGCCACGATGGTAAAACATAATGTTACAATCACAGATCACATATCACATTAACTAAAAAGAAAGCTTTTGTTTTTGTTTTAATTTTTTTTTTTGTGCCTGTTTTAAATAGATTATAAACTTTTTTTTTTTTGTTTTTAGATGAGTTTCCGAAAACAAATGAACGAGACAAATGAACAAGTAGTAAAAGCAGAAAACAAAGAAAACAAAAGGAGACGCGGTTCGAGGTGTACCACTCCTGGCCAACACGCGAATGCACGCTCGGGAAGACCCGACAGGATATCCAATTTGATGAGATGGAAACAAAAGACAAAAAGACAAAAAGACAAAAAGACAAAAAGACAAAAAGGCAGAGACGCGTGCCTGGAGGCCACAGGTCGCAACCAGAGAGAGGAGAGGGGCCCAACTCTCTCTAATCGCGAGCCACGTAGCCGGCCAGCTGCGGGATCTCGCCCGACGCAAACATGGGCGCCACAAACTCCTCCCAGGTCGGCCGGCCGGGCGTCGCGGGGTCGCGCTCCTCGTGGGCCCACTGCTGGGGGAGCGCAAACTCGCGGATGTGGCGGAACTCCTCGTCGTCCGAGTCGAACGCGAGGTACATGTGGTCCATCTCCTCGCCCTCCTCGTAGTCGATGCCGGCCACGAGCATGTTGATGTGGATCTGCTCCATCTTGGCATAGTACGAGAGCAGCTCCTCCTCGCGGTCGTGGTCGCTGCCGTTGGCGGCGTCGCCGCCCAGACGGAAATACTCGAGAGGGAGGGACGGGCGCACGATAAAGGTGTGCAGGAGGACGCGGTCGTCGTTGGCCATGTGCTTGGCAATCGGCAGGAACACGCGGTGCAGCGCGTCGGGCGACTGCGCGAGCAGGGCGCGCAGCCACGCGACGAGGCGGAGCCACTTGACGGTGCGCTGCACAACCTGTTGGCGGCGTGGGCCGTGCACGCTCAGGATCTGGGCGACGTTGAGCTCCGGCGCTTGGACACGGCGGCCATGCGACGCGAGCTCGTCCTCCAGGACCTGTGCGGTGCGGCGCGCGCGCTGCTCCATGCTGTTGTCGGTGTCAGAGTCAGACTCAGACTCGGTCGGGCGCGACCCCGGCTGCAGCTGCATGACGCTGTTCTGCATCAGGGTCTGGCCGTCGGAGCGGATGGGCTGCATGGTGGAGCGCGCTCGGACGGCCCAGGCGTTGCGGGCATTGATATTGGCGCCGCGGTCGAACGAGCGGTGCATCATGCCCCGGTTCTCCTGGTCCTGGACAGTCGTCTGGGCCTGGACTTGGAGCACATTGCCGTCCGCGACGTCCACGCTGGGATCGCCCATGCCGTCGTTGTCGTGGTCCTCGACGTCAGCCT
Source organism: Sporothrix mexicana (assembly GCA_021396375.1). NCBI lineage: Eukaryota > Fungi > Ascomycota > Sordariomycetes > Ophiostomatales > Ophiostomataceae > Sporothrix > Sporothrix mexicana. The sequence goes on along the minus strand of WNYC01000060.1, from coordinate 80,025 downwards.
GGACGACGCCGTGGGTGGGGTCCTCCACGACAAGGTCGTTTTCGTTGACGAGGCCCATCTCGACGTCCGCCTTGGCCTCGTACTCGAGCTCAGTGCGCGACTGGTGCTGGTCGACGCCGAGATGGGACACGCCCATCATCTGAGTTGAAAACAGAGAATCCATGACGAAGTTGGGAGTTGCGAGTTGAATTTCGTCGAAAAGCAGCGGAAGAAGCTGAAGAGAGAAGTAATGTTGGTGGCACCACAGATAAGGTTGGCTGAAAAACTGCAAGCGTCTTAATAGTAAAGTTGGAGCGGAGAGTGCTTGGAAGAGCGAGAGCTTGAACTTGACTGAGAAGACTTGAGCAATCTTTGGTTGTGATCTGTGATGAAGAAGGAAAGAAAGAAAGAAGGAAAGAAAGGGAAAGTGGGAACCAGCCATGAGGGACAAAATGGCCTGGTATATATAGCCAGAGGCCTTTTCTTTGCCACTTGCTTAGGCATGTACGGCTCGAGGCAGGTGACGCTTTTCACCCCTAGCCATGGTGAGAGTGACGACACGATCTGTCCCCGTCTTCCGACGTCGAAGTAAGCTTTAGTGTAAGCTTTATCTAGTCTATCCCTCTCCCCTCTCCCGGTGAGTAAGGGTTGTGAGGGGAAGAGGCCATGGTCGATGGACATAGAAAGAGCCGGTCCGTTTGAATTTTCCACGATAGCGTCGACGTCGCCTTTGGTAGATACATCCCTAACTACATGTCTACCTTATCTGAATTTACTCGACGCGACAACGCCCTAACCGACAACTCTCTTTTGCGTTGTTTGTGTCTCTCTACGCGGAGACGTATGCAGTCTTTTTGACTGTTTGCTGTGTTTCGATTCCTTCTCAAAGTCTCCTCGACTTCATCCCCCTCGTCCCCCACCTTCCTTGTTACGATATACTTCGTATCCCTTCGTTCTTTCCCTTTCCACGAGCTATAATGTCCCCGCCTCTAGCTTTTGAGGACTTTTTATTGACTCTTACGTATCAATCTACGCGTTTCCGTATCTAATAATACTCGCCAATGAATGGAAAAGAAGTTGAGCACCTTGCAAGATTACAAGAATGCCTTCGAGCCACGATTACTACGATGACTACGATTCAACTCCCCGCATCGTCCTCCAACACACCTGCATAAGCCCGAAGTAAGCTCATAGAATCAAATGATGACACCAAAATGCTCGGGAAACCGCGTCTTTGCAAAGCACATAATTCTTTTCTTCTTTTCCTCCTCCCCCTCTTCTCGACTTTTTCTCTTTTATCCCTTTGCAAATCGCTCCAATCGGCCAAAAACAAGCCCACGAGCTGCAGCTCAAGCAGCATCATGTTTATCACGACAGTACATCTCCAAATCCAAGTGTAGGCATCTGCACGATTTTTTTTCGATCGGTTTTATTGCAAATATCAAACGTTTTAAAACCATGTCGTCCTGTTTTGATATTTCCTAATTAGGCAATGCCACTAACAACCCCCACATCATGGCCGTGATGCCGGGCAAAACCACGACAGAACTGACGGCAAAACCGAAAATGACTGGGGATAACTCGGTTGGCAGACGCACTATGATCACTATATTGTATTTGCAGAAAATGGTAGCCTTTGAGCGATTTGTGGTTGTTCTACGAGTGTAAACATGTCGTTGAAGATGATTGTGGATCCAGCATGTAAGTCAAGTCACGTGATTTAGCACCCCTTTTGCTCTTCCCTTTTGTTTTGACCATCACCATCTGCATTTAATTCTCAATCATTCTCGAGTTCATTGGTCAATATGTCTTTACGTGATCATCTTGTCTTTCACTTTTGTTTTCTTGTGATAATTTGGAGTGATTTGGTAATACGAGGCCTCGCCTAAGCCAAGACCGCTTTTGGCTCTAAGAAGCAGAGACAACGCTGAATGCTGAGTCAGGGCCTAACTCGCGTGGTTTTCTGCACTATTGGCGAACCAACGCCTGTAGTCGTCCGTTGGTTCTCTCATCGCCTCTCGTATTGGCGACGAGATAGGCCTCGAAAGGTCGAGACCGTGGGCTACCGTGGGCTAGACTCAAGAGGCCCAAGAATGTAGGCGAACAACAGAAAAATGGAAAAACGAATCCAGGGAGGCTGCCGGGGGTTAGGCTAAGGAAAGGAATGCGGCCTATTGTCCTCCTGTGATTTTGACATCTCGACATGCCGTCTTTGTGTTGACAGCCAACATAAGATCATGAATCTCAACTGGCTTTCAATATTGGCTTTCAATTGGAAACACCACGATATGAGGTGACAGAAGACGGAGAATCGCAGCAATCTCCTCCGCGCACCTTCGACATGACCGACGTCAACGCCACAGCGGCGGCAATCCCAGACTGGTCGCAGCTCGACTTTGCGCGCAACTGCACGGCCTATGGGAACTGGCTCGCGGCGTTTGTGACGCCCAACCCGTGGAACCCGGATGAGGCGTTGGGCGGGAGTATCCCCTTGACGATCCTGTTGATGGGCTATGCCTTGCCTCCTGGATGGACGTTCTCGCCGGTCTACGGCGGCGACGGCGGCAACTGGACCGACACCGTCCAGTCGCCCGCAGGCACGGCCTTTTTTGGGGACGTCATGAAGTGGCTGACCAACAACCTGTACCACACGTACAACGAGACCGACGGCCAGTGGTACGCCGACGCGCAGTTTGTCGACAATGTGATCTGGACGCCGGCGGAAAAGTGTCCGCGCGAGTTCTGCAAGGCGATTGCGTTCACGGGGAACGCCGACCTCTCGGGCATTGGCGTCGTCATTGCCTACTACATTGAGGCGTCGCTGACCTCAATGTACCTGCTGGTGTTCTCGGCATGGCGCATCAAGCGGTACTGGCGCAGCCGGCACAAGTCGGCGGAAGCCCTGGCGATCGAGCGCGCCGAGGCCACGCGGACCCGGGGCCGTCTGTCGCGAGCGGCCCACCGTCTCTTTGACGCTCTGCGCGGCAGCCTCGACAGTTTTATGCTGGCGTCGTCCGTCTTTGCGATCGCCATCCTGATTGCCGCCCTGGCCATGGAGGTGAAACACACAAACGAACGCCGCCACCACCCCGTCAGCGAACAAAATATCCCCAGCGGAAACGCCCTCTACGACTCGGCCCTGGGGCTGCTGGTCGGCCTCTTTGTCGTCTTCCCGCCCGTCGTCCTCTATGCCCTTCTCCCACAGGCACGCGAGGTCCACCAGCACGAGCACGTCCATCCGGAAAAGGAAAAGGAGACGAGGGAACGAAGGGGACGACGCACCTGGCTGCGGCGCAGCGTCCTGGTCTCGCTATGGGCCCTCGCATCGGCCGTCGTGTTCCTGGACCCCAAGAGCGAGCTCGACTACGAATACCAGGGGCATATCGATCCGGAAGACGACAACGACAACTTTGCGGCGGTGCTGTACGAGTGCGACCAGCGAGGCGGACGGACGTATTGGCAGGCGCTAGAGGCGGCAAAGTACCTGGTGATTGGCGTGCCGGCGCTGTGGCTGGCGTTGACGCTGGTGGTGTATGTGGCGACGGGGTGGAGGCCGTCCTTTGCGCGAGCCGGGCAAGCACGAGCCGAAGGCGAGGATACAAAGCGGGCCGCAGGCGAGGACACAAAGCGAGCCGCAGGCAAGGACGGGTTTGGGAGGTTCGCCCGCCCGATCTGGCGCCATTTCGTGGCGTGCCTGGCGGTGCTCATCATGTGGACCATCTTGATCAGTCTCACAGAACTGCGGCACAACATCGTGCAGGCGTCCGACGGCCTCGGCCTGGAGGACGAGTGGGCGGTGGGTCAGGTGTTGGCGATTGCGACTTGGGCACCCGTGGCCGTCGACTTTGCTTTCCTCTTGATTTTTGGCATCAAAGACGGCCTCGGCGGGCGGCTGCCGCTCGACTTTACCGTCCAGCAGGTGGTGTCGGCGTCGTCGGTGGACTTGCCCTTGCCAGGAGGTGGACAGGGCGACGGCAGAAATAACGAAAATAACGAAAGTGACGAAAATAACGACGGGGCCAGAGCCACCGGTGCAAGTCCAAGTACAAATACTGCAAGCCGAGTCGGCAGTGTCGCTTCTCGTGCTCCACGGAGCAGCGCGACTGCTACCTCGAACAGCAACGACTGCAGCCGCGCCGAACATGAACAGGCCGGCAGCGACAAGACGGCCGTTATCCTCGAAAACGACCGCAAGGCCTCGTCGTCCCCTTCGTCCCGGTCGTCCTTCTTGCGTGCCGGCACATCCGCTAGTTCGATAGCCGCCAACAGCCAGCCATCGCCGGCGGAGAACAACATGGACAACCCGAATAACCAACCTAACCAGCATTAGTATCGCATCATAATATTATCATCATCATGACCAATCATAGCATCTTCTTTTTTTGTTTATCCAAGATAGAATGTAATTCAAAAATACTATGCAAAAAGCAAACAGTTCGTTCAATCATAATCATGCAGTGCCTTGCCCAACAAACCTCTCGCGCAAAGGCGTTTGTCCTGTTGATGCGTCCACTGGCACGTCAGGACTGGCGCCGCCGCGGCCCATAAACACACGCGTGCCGGGACCGCCGTGCAGTGGTGCCTGTGCATACAGGTACGAAGTGCCTTTGTCGCTAGAGGAATCAGGGGCACGCACCGTCTCTGTTTCGGTCGTCGTTGAGCCGCCCGCCACGGTCTCGTGGTCGAATGCAATTGTCTGGTTGACGGCCGTCACGTTGCGCGCGTACAACAGAATGTCCGGACTGCTCGCACCCAGGACGCCCGCCGCGCTGAACCCACCAAACCGCATGACCTGGTTCGTGGTGCCGAAGCCGCTACTGTTCTTGCCGTCGCCGGTCTGGAAGAAGGAGGCGGTGCCGACGGCGCGGGTGGTGAGCAAAGAGCCGGTGTAGTGGCTCCCGGAGCCTCCAGAAAAGGCTTCGAGACCAGCGGGGAATACACCGGCGCCCGACACTTGAAGGTTCAAACCCTGGTCCAGCATTGCCCACAGCGTCAGGTTGCCTTGCGGGGACACGTTTGTCGTCATATTGCAAAACGTCGGGTACGAGTAGTCTGAGCTGTAGGTGTAGGCGACCTGTGCGTTGCCATCGCCACTCGCTCTGTCGCTCCCGCTTAACGTAAAATTGTTGATCTGGCGGTTGCCAAAGTCGGAGAGGACGCCCTCGTTGGCGTACGAGAGCGACTGCGACCACGACACGGCGCGGCTGCCCTTGCCGCCGGACGTCACCGAGCCCAGCACGCTGAACGAGCGGGAGACCGACACCGTGTACGTCAGTGTCTCGTTGGCGCCCGTTGCGTTTTGCTGCAGGTGCTGCGTCACGCTGATCGTCGGCCCCGTGTCCTGCACGACGGGCGCCGTGCCTGTCGTCACCAGCGCGCTGCTGTCATCGCCGTCTTCGTGGTCCAGCCACACAAAGATCTTGCCCGTGACGTACCAGCTCGCAGCCACCTGTTTTGTGAGTGTGGCCACGCCCGATGGCTGCCCGTTGTCGTCGAGGCCGGCCACTCGGATCTCGAACGAATGGGGCTGGCCGTCGCACAGTACCGGCAACCACGGCGAAATGTCAATCTCGTGTTCCCGCAGATCAAAAACGTCGGCGCCCGCAATCGGCCGGTGCAGGCTGGGTACCACGCCGCCCGTAAATACAACGGGGAACGGCCACTGCACGCCCGCCAGCTGCCCGTCGATCAGCACCTGCACCTCGCGGAACGGGCTGTACCCGGGGAACGTACCCGCGCCCGTGGCGTTGAATGTCGTCTTGTCGCTCTCCAGTACATTGGTCCACCAGAACTCCTCGTCCGCCTGCCCGTTGGCCGACACCGAAAACACGGCGCGGCGGGCGTTCCGTGGAAAGTCGCTCACCGCGTTAATCGCAATGTCGGCGGGCAGAGTAAACTGGCTGACGCCGTTGGCCGCGCTCTGGCGCTTGGAGATGGGAATGACAACGTCGCTTGGCGGCGCCGTGTCGATGCGGCCGTCAACGTCGGACTGGAAGAACGTCGCCGTCAACGTCACATTAAACGAGGCCGTGTACACGTCGTTTTGCAGGTTGCCGAGATCAAAAATGATTTTCTGCGGGGTGCGCCACAGCGCCAGATACTGCGTCATGTCCTTCAGATAGACCCAGCGGATGCCCGGAGCCTTGACCGGCTCGGCCGTGCTCGTGCGCCACACCTCGGTGTCGCCCAAATACATGAGCGCCAGGCGGTCAAACTGCCGGCCGGCGGATACGGCCGTGAAGTTCATGACGACGCGGTTGAACGGGATCGAGGGAGGCTCAAAGGTGCCGACAAAGGGCGCATTGTAGCTGTTGCCAAAGATGTGGGTCATCAAAGTTATGGTGACAGCACCCGACGCCGACGATGGGCCGGCTGTCCGTTCGGTCGCCGGGCCGCCGGGTGTGAGCACGGGCGGTGCCACCTGGAAGCAGTCGAGCACCGTCGCTCCAGATGGGGCAGCAGTCTGTGTCGACGTCGGTGCAGCTGCCAAAACGGTCGTTGGTAAGCTTTCTTCAGAGCGCTTGCTGGCCGACAAGGTCGACGTGAACGGTTGTTCAGCGGCATGGATTACCGGTTGTTTGTGGGCCAAAGTGGTCGCGCATGGTCGGTGATAGGCGACTGCGAAAATGATGATCAGAGACAGGGTCAGTGGCAGCAAGATAGAGAGGGCGCGCTTCTGCCACGATGGGCGTTTTGGCGGTGCATTTCGTGCTGTCCCTGGGCTGGTAATCTCAGGGTCGAGCGTCGACAGCTGCTCCTTTTCGAGGAGAGAAATAGCAGCCTCGTCCATGTCGTCGGTGGTGTTGGGTTTGTGTCGAGAAGCAGGGAGAGAAACGAGTCGTGTTCGAAAGCAGACGAGGCTAGACAATGTGCAAATCCATGGACGACAGATTGGCGCTGTGTTTCAAGTCGAGAATATGTGTGACAGGGCACAGAGGGGGGTTAAAAGAAATAGAATGTCAAGTATGACAGTTGTGATTTATTGTAGGAAACGACAGGAGAACCATTAAAAACAGGATAGGAAATGGGATCCAGGGACACAGCTTCCCTCCAAAGCCGCACGCGCAGTTCCAGCGGCCTGGTCTGGAGAAAGTGCTGCAAAGGCAAACGACGGTGCTGGATAAAGTATAAAATGCGACGACTTTTCTTGGAATAAAGAGAGATTGAGTGCCGAAACGAGGGAAGAGCGGGATCGAGAGGGTACGAGATGCGTCGCGGCTGAAGTCGGTTCATCGGTCTTCCGTCCAGGTGGGCGATAAGGCGGCCCAGGGTTTCCAAGCGAGATAGGTTGGTGGCCGACAAAGAGTGAAGTCGGTGAGGAAAGAAATGAAAACGAATGAGGCTGCCCCTGAACTGCCACGATACAATCAGATTGAACCAACCGTGCAGTCTGGCGAGGCTGAAAGGGAAAGAACGAGCGATGCGCAAGTGAGCGGAAGGCGCGATCGATCCAGGAACGTGCATGAGCAGCCCCAACTAACTCCCACACTGTAAGATGTGGCACGTGCGCAGGGACACGCCGTTGGCGGGTGCTCCCACTCCCCACGCAAAACTATGCTGTGCAGCATTCAGTGAGCATCTATGACGGCATCGGGGCGAAGAATATCATGGGCGTCATTCCCAAAATTCAAGACTAAGTTTGAGATGTCAATATGTTGGTACATGGTGTTTTTACAGAAGAGAGACAAGAATGAAAGTGTGAATGAAGAAAAGGTCAAGGAAAACGCCAGTGTCCGTTGAAGAGTGGAAGTGTGCCAATTCGTAGGGAAAGGAACCCAGAAAATGTACAGATGCAGAGAAAGTATGAAGGAAAAGAACATATGGAATGGAGAATGAAAAATAAAGAATGCCAATCCAATCGCAAACCAAAAAGTAAGACTTAAAAAGGTAAAGCAAAAACACCTTCCTTCCCCGCCAAAAATCTATTGATGCAAAAGTATGCCTTTGTCCGGTCCGCCCGGCCTGCCTGTATATATGTGATTGAATGTGATGTTGTGGTGTTGGTTCTATGCCGTCTATCGTCGTCGTTTCGTCGTACTGTACATGTTGTCGTCGCGCGCCGTTTACGCCGCCTTGGGCTTCTTGCCAATCTTCCAGCCCCACGACCGCAGCACCTTGACCACCTTGGGCGTCACCGCCGCCGCCAGGGGCACGCGCACAAAGATGAAGCTCTTGTGGATCGCGTATGCCAGCGCTAGCTGCGTCGCCAGGCTAGCCTCGTGCTTGTTGGCCAGCTCGGCCTCCTCGACGCCCCAGCCCTCAGTCTCGGGGGCCACGCCATCACCGAGAACAGCATCGGCGCCGCTCTCCTTCTTGGCCTCCTTGAGGGCCGCGCGGTACTTGCGGTACCGCTCTTTGACGCTCTCGGGGATCACCTTTTTGACGTGCGAGATAACGTACTCTTCGGCGGCGGCTGTTCTCCCGTGTCAGTAGGCCTTCAAAATAAAGGCATTCAAAATAAAATTAAAAAGTGGGTGGCGCGTGTACATACCAATACGGTCGGTGCCTAGCGTCCGCACCAGCAAGAAACAGAACGGAAAGTCGAGCAGCGACAGGCCAAAGTAGACGCCGACGGCTGTCCAGCCGTACTCGCGCGACAGCTTCTTGATGCGCTGGCTCATGGACAGCTTCTCGGCGGGGAGGGAGTGGTTGGTGCTGCCCGCTGTCTGTCCTTTCTGTCCTGCCTCGCCGGCCTCGGCGCCCGCCTTGCCCCCCTGTGACCGCGGTGCCCGCGACGAGTGGAATGTCCGCCGTGGGGCGCGTACGAAGAGGGTTGAGGGAGACTGGAAGGGACGTGCGGCCGGCCGTGCCGATGCTAATGCTGATGCTGATGCTGTCGACGTGGAGATCGTCCGTGCTGCTGGCCGCCGCCAGACCTGCTTGCTTGCCTGTGCCATTGCGCTGCCACCAGCAGCACCTCCGCGCTTCAAGAGCAGCATCGCCGGCTGAGCCGACGGCTGCTCCAAGAGCACCTCCAGGGCGCGCACCGAGCGACGCAGCATAGTGTGTGTGTGTTTTCAAGGTTATGTGCAAGATGGGTTCAATGCGAATTGGTTTTGTCGTGTGGCTTCGTCGTCTGCGTGTTGCGCCCTCGGCCGGCAGAGGGTGGTGTGTCGCGAGAGGTCGAGAAAATGGGCGGCCTGTTTGGCAATTTCGCAGACGTGAGGAGCTTCGGTTGGATTTTGGACTGTTGGGAGCTGTGTGAACAGGGTATTCGTCAAGGGATTGGTCGTCCAGTGAAGGGATCAATTGTCGTCGAGAGTCATGCGAAAAGATGTATAAAAGTAAAGTCGTGGTCTTGGTCCTGTCCTCGTTTTCGTCGGGATGGTGCGGTTCGCAGAATGGACGCAAGGAGGGTTTCTGTTTCCTAAGGCCGAAAATCGAATAATCGTGTGCTTTTCTCCGGCAGAGCAAATTTTTGCCTCATGCTGCAGTAATGAGTGGCCAGTGTTCTGGAAGCTCCTCTCCCAAAAAGGCTCACAAGGCGGACCCACGTCATTGAGCAGAAATCGGCAGTAAAAAATGTAGGGCCAGGCCAGGCCGGGCCATTGTGTTGGGACAGCTGGGAACATACCTGTAAGACATGCTCAGTCACCTAACACAGGGCGAAAACAGGCATGTGATTGGTCTTCCACAGCTGTCTGCCCCACTACGACCTACTTCCGGTCGGACTGTAGGGCCTGTCCGCTCCGACAACCGACAACTCCGGGCAGCTTAGCAAAGATGGCCACGAGGCACAAGGACGAGAACCAGACGGGACGAGAAGGCTGAGGATCAAATCGTACAAGGAGAGAACCAGAAGAACTCGAAATAGTACAAATCGAAGGGGAAGTCACAACAAACGGCACAATAATGACGCCGGGCAGGGGCGCCATCAAGTTGTCCCTTACTGCAAGAGTCAACGAGAATACTACGGCCATTGTTGGTGATTTTGACACCCCGACCGTTGTGTATTAGTCTACCGATGCAGGTTCACGAACATATCGATAAAGACGTCGCGTCTGTCACGTTTTTGTTTTCTGCAACTCGTTGAGAGATGGTCTGTATGCTATGTGAGAGTCTCCGATAGCCAAGAGCCAAGAACCACTCTCGCCAAATTGCATATTTCATCAAATACAGCAAGAGCCATACGCATTGTGATGCCCAGAGACACCAAATGCGCTTCTCACGCACAGTTCCCTCCTCTCGTCCCTCTAAGGCCATTTAGCTGGGCGCAAACCGCCTTGTCCACTTCTTGTCCACTCAAGCTCTGGCCAATCAGCGCGCTTCGTCTGCAGCCAAATCATGGCACCCCTCCTTTTTAAGCGCCCGCCTTTCCCCTGCTTGTAAGTCGCGGGCGCGAGCAAGGCGGTTGCGGTTCTACCCTTGTTTTTGTATGTGTTTTCTTCGAGGATTTGGTGTATTTTCTATTTTCATGTCCCAAACTCGAGTTACCGCTCATACATTCCCTTCTCTGTCTCCCACATCCCGTCACCATGCGGGCTATCATTGGATCCTTGGGCGACAAAAGACTGGGGGCCAAACGGCCAATCTGTTTCCCAAATTAGACACAACCAACGGGAGAAGCGGCGATGGGAGGTGTCTGGGCAGTTGCGTATGCGCACCCAGTAAACATATTGGCAAAAGAGCTCACAGGGAAAAGTGCAATACACGCATGCAAGGAAAGAACTGCCAGCTGCAGTACTACCCTGGTCTCCCCAGTCCTCACGGGTAGCGAGTAGGGTCGATCCTTCTTCGGCTGGTGCTCTTTCTCTTTTTAATTCCTTTTCATATGCTCTTGCCGCGCACCTTTTGCGCTCCATCTCTCTTCCTTTCATTTTTTTTATCTGTTTTGTTTTGTCGTGATCCGTCCGTCGCTCTTTCCTTCGTGACACAACTTTTGATCCATCAGGTCGCAGCTTCCCGACCTATTTTCTCTGGCACATTACAAGGTGAGTCGTGCCTTCCCAAGAGCTGTTTGAGGAATCGCAAGGCAAGCGCGAGGGGCAGACCAAGCGGTCGAGCTTTCCTCGTCAACAGAACACAGTTACTGACGTTCCTCAGCAACACCAACAAGTGAATCGCGCCTTCTCTCAACATGACAAGCCAGTACTATCCTCGTACGTTTTGCGCCTTCCCTTGTCTCACTCGCAACCATGAGGAAACCACGATCATACTGACCAGCTTCACAAACAGCCCCGCCGGCAGGAGCAGCCGCGCCAGCAGGTAAGAGCAATCAACCGTATGAAGGCGGAGGAAGCCACGACTTTGCGAACATGGCAAGAATAACCGCTAACGACCCCAGCACCTGTCGCTCAGAGAGCTTACCCTCCGCCACCCCAGTCGCCGCCAGCAACTCGCACCAACTTCTCGTACGGCGGCCTCCAGTCGCACCCACTGTCGCCCAGACAAGCAACTGCCTTCCCGCCGCCTCCGAGCCAGACGGCGGCCACCGGCTCTCCTGCTCCTCCCTCCAACAAGACATCCTATCCTCCTCCTCCGCAACAGCAGCAGCCGTCTCCCGTGCAGCAGGCGGCACCCGCACAGCAGCGGTACCCCGCGCCGCCTCAGCAGCAGGCACAACCGGCACACGCTCAAGTTCAGGCACAACCGCAGCAGCCGCAACAGGTAGTCGCGATCCACGACCGCACTCCCTCCTTCTCGTCCCGCGCCTCATACCAGTCGTCGCACGTCTCTCAACAGCAGCCAGCAGTGGCAGCTGCAACTCCCTCGCCCCAGCGGTTCGCCGCACCGCCGCCTAACTATGCCGACAGCGGCCCTACTTCGGGCTACCCTGCTGAAAAGGGCCACCACCCTGGCAACAGCTTTGGAGCTGGTGCTGGGGCTGCCGAAGAAGACGAGGACGAGGACCTGCGCGACGGCAGCGGCGCCATTGGCAACATCTCGGGGGCCGCCGCCCCGGGCATGTTTACAGGCGCCTCGGCTGTCGTCGACGACGTCGGCACGTTCAACGGCGGCAGCTACCGCATCAGCCACCGCGACTGCAACACCATCCTGACCATCCAGCTCGCCATTGGCTGTCCGCTGACGGCCCGCCCGGGCGTCATGATTGCCATGTCGCCCTCGATCAACCTAAAGGGCGCCATCAAGTTTAGCATGAAGAAGCTGGTGGCGGGCGGCGAGATGAGCTCGTCGACCTTTACGGGCCCCGGCGAGCTGCTGCTCGGCCCGCCCATGCTCGGCGACATTACCAGTATCCGGCTGACGGGCGAGGGCCCGGCCTGGTCGGTGGGCCACGACGGCTTCCTGGCGTGCACCCAGGGTGTAGTCAAGGACTACAAGCGCCAGGGCATTGGCAAGGCCATGTTTTCGGGCGAGGGACTGTGGGTGTACAAGATCCGCGGCATTGGCCTGCTGTGGATCTCGAGTTTCGGTGCCATTATCAAGAAGGACTTGGTCGAGGGCGAAAAGTACATTGTCGACAATGGCCACCTGGTGGCCTGGAACACCAAATACATTCTGGAGCGTGTCGCTTCGGGCGGTATCATCTCGGGTCTTGCCTCAGGCGAAGGCCTCGTGTGCAAGTTTACAGGTCCCGGCACTGTCTACATCCAGACACGCAATGCGGTACGTCGCACTTTCCTTTTCGTGAGATTGAGTGCCTCGCAGTTTCCTTTACTAACTTCTTTCACAGAGAGCCTTCAGTGGGTTCATGTCTGGCCAAAATATGCAGATGTGAGGCAGGTGCGAGCCACACCAAAATTGTCCTGTCGTCGTTTCGCTGTTTGTTGTTTCCTTCTTGGATATTGTTTTGTGAAGGGGCAGGTGCAGATTGGGCCTCTCGTGGCAACCGCCGTTGCTCTTTCTCCGTTCATATATGGTATTCCCTGTTTTGTTTTTGTTCCAGGTTCTGTATCTCTGCCCAGCGATCTCCCTTTCTTGATATATTTCAGTTTGCTTGCTGCCATTCTTTGTGTTCTTTGGTTTCATCGTTGTCAGGAAACTTTCTACGAGGTTCTCTCCCAAGTTGGCATTGTCCATTCCCTGTTTATTACTCTTCGCTACCAGAATACGTCAAAACTTTTCTTGCTTTTTGCCATTGTCCATTCTTCCAATTGAAAAGCGTCTTCTTTTTGTCTTGTTTTATTTGCGTTCTTTGCATTTCCACCGCAGCCAGCAATTCATTGGCGCATAGCCGCGCAGCCAGCCCATTATCAACAACCAACAAATTCACGGTCCACAAACGCCAGCCAAGATGCGACCCTCCAACAACGACGAGCGCATCCTGGCTCTCGTTCCGACAGACAACTGTTCTGTTGCCGACACATCGCTTGATGACCGAACCCTCAACTCATTGGTCGACAATGCCTCTGAGAAGCATCCAGAGAAGGAGAAGCGGTCCAGCCATGAGAACTCCCCGACCATCAAGCATAAGGGGCTCGCGACAGACGTGTCTACCCCTATTGAAAACTGGCGGCCCCATGTCTCGACTGTCACTGAAAAGTCGACTGACTCGTGCTCGACAGATTCCGTGGGTGACAAGCCTCCCGATTCTACCGAAATCAAAGGCAAATCCCCAGCCAAGCCAAATGCCTCCGACCTGGGATCTCTCCGCAGACGTCGTCCCGGTGCATCCTATGGCGGCGATACCTTGGCCAGTGTGCAGTCTCGCCTGATGGGTGGACGAACAACTTCCCAGATTTCTAGCACCGCCATCACATCCAGTGCCGACGATAGTGGCGATGTCTCCTCTCATCATGATTTTGCCATCCCGTCTGACTTGGATGCTGAAACTGAGGCCTACCTCCACAGCGTGGCCGACCTTCCTATGCTGTATGCACCTAGCCATGTACTGAATGACGACGACAGTCTCCATCCTTCCACGTCTGCTCAAAACACCAACTTTTCATTCCCAACACATGCCCGATTGCCGCTTTATGCCGCTTTTCGAGGGGCGCCACACATGGCTGGACCTCGAGATTCTCAGGACACCCAGGATTCCATGGATAATCAAGACACTCAAAGCACGGTTCCAGGGCTAGAAAATCTACCATCAACCTTACGCTCCCTTGTCCGCAAGAACTTGAGGCCCGAGGCCGGCGAGAAAGGGCAGGCAGCAGCTGCAATTATTCTCGAGTGCTTCTCTGGCCAGAGGCAAGTCGACAGCTTTGAGCTTCCTTCCAGGTCTCGACTGCCTCCTTATGTCAATGCTCAACTCGAGACGCCTCATCAGGAAACAGGAGACGATGGCGATGACCTGGAATATGCAGAGGGCATCAATGGCGAGTTCTCATTCTCCAATCGTACCCGTCTGCCATTGCACATGATTGCTGGTGCCGAAGCCCGGCAGATGAGTATCAAAGCCAACGCAGAAAAATGTCAACGGGACAGCCGCACACACCGCTCAACGCACCGCTCACGGTCTCGTGTCGGCAGTTTCGAGTTCAAGCAGAAGCCTTCCCTCCCATCCTTCTCGTCATTCTTCAAGGGCCCAATTGAAACGTCCAAGCTGGGCACCCAGTTGGCCAGGGAAGGTCGTGCTGTGCAGATATCAGAGACCGGGAAGAAGGGCCATGTTATTGGCTCTATCGACAGTGTGGGCGAGTACATCCGCCCCAATGCAGACCCAAGATTTCTATTCTCGATTACGCCCATTACCAAATCAGAAATTCAGGCTGCCAGGAAGAACAAAGACGTTTTCTTTGGAAAGCTAGAGAAGACTTGGCGGAGACAGGAGCCCGTCGAAGAAAGCCCGCGGACTGCCACATCAAACAGGTCGACCAACGGGACAACTGGGACATGTGCGAGAGCAAGCAGCCTCCGCGGAGGTAAGGGCAGTTCTTCAGCCAGTCACGCGTCTGGGTCCGGAAGAGATAGCTCAATGACAGGCTCTTCGTATCACACAGCAGCAACTTCGATTTCCGGTGATAATCTGAAATGTGCGCCGTCGATATCTGCACCTCCTCCGACCCGCGATGCAAGTGGAGTAGCACAATTAGACGACAGCCAGACTGAAGACCGGAATCGCTTTGACGCACTTGTCAACCGTCTCCAGCAAAAATTGTCTGAGCGTTCAGAGAATGCAGTCAAGGTTAGCAACACAGACACGGCCACAGCAAAGACCAAACCTCATGGCCGCCATGTCAGCCTTCGGGTGCAGACGCTGTGCGAGAATGGGCGCCAGGGAAGACTTGTTGTTCATGGGTCACATCAAGCGGATGGCTCCGGAGACGAAATACAGGGCCATTTCCCAGTTCAGGATGCCGCATCAGACACCGAAGCCAAGACAAACGGGCCGGGTTCCCGTCTGAAATCAACCGGAGCCCCCACTATGGACACAAAACACGACGGAGGTCCACCCGTGAAGCACGACCAGAGCTTCGATTCGGTGCCGGTGATTCAAGAGCCCACTGGCGAGGTGCCTCCACCTCTTCCATCCAGACCCGGACCAAGTCCCGTACCAGTACTTGCGCCTGCAGAGATTAATCCATATCTGCCACCCACAGCGCTCCAAAGTGGCAGCTGGGTGAACACCAGCCTACCGCCTTTCCGCCCGCCATATTCCACGATTGCCTATCCCAGTATCCCGTCACCGGGGCTGGTACAGCCACCCGCAGGCATGGTGATGAGGCCGCCACCGGGCTTATGGCCGCCGCAGCACTATCCTCAGATGCAGGCTCCGAGTTTTCCACAGATTCAATGTCAAGGTCAGGCCCAAGGTCCAGCTTCACGGCCACGTCTGGCACCTCCTCCACCGCCTGTCCCCAGAATTACAACAATCATCTCAGAACCTCCCATTCCTCTTCCACCTGTCCCACCCCCACCTCCACCACCCGCCCCTGGGTTTGCGGCAACCATCTCGGTGCCACGGGCACCGCGTCCAGGAGATACCGTGTCTCGCTGGCCCATTTCGAAACGGGTAAGCCGCAAGCGAGGTATTCCATTTGTCCCACTCAATGCATCTGAGCAGCAAAAGATTGAGGAGCACATTGAGCTTCTCAAGGCCACAATCCCCAACTTTGCGACTCTATCCAAGAGACGGCAAGAAATACGCTGGGGAAGGCAGATGGAGAGGCGGAACTATCCGCAGCTGGGCAGCAACAAGCCTTGGATGAACTCGTGGGGCCCGCATCAGCAAAACAGACAGAAAAATGGGAGTTTGAGGCAAGGACGGAGCCAGGAGAGGCCGGAGAGTCTGAGGGGCCTTCATCCACAAAAGATTCCTGCTGACCAGCTTCGACAAACGCAGCTGCATCAGATACCGCAGCTACAGCAGATACCGCATCTACAGCAGGTGCATCCCGATCAGCAATGTTACCAGCTCGGCAACACATTGCTTCCGGCACAGGTCATGCAACCTCTGCAACCTCTACAGTCATATTTTCCACTTGCACAGCTCTATCCCAGCAATCTGGGAACTTCCACGTGGCCGCTGCCACTGGTGAACATGCCCATGTGAGATGCAATGCGACGAGGACAAATTTCCAGGACCAAGAACCAGGCGGTCGGGTCTGGAACGGTCGAGCGAGTCCGGCAGTATGGTATTACGACGTGTCGTGCTTGTACACTGCAGTATTGTTTAGTTTCGGGTGTTCCGAGTGAGTCCATGATTTTCAGCCACAACAGTATGTTTCGGGCATTCATCAGCAAATTGCTTTATTCGTTGAGGAAAGAGCTGAGCGTCTTCAAGCAAGCATGCACATATTTTATTTGTTTCTTTTTGGGGGCGAAGCATAACGAAGAGCGATTGCGTTCCTGCTGCATCCTTTCAACGTAAATACCTGTCGACTGCCGTTATGTCCTTAGTTCAATTGGTTATATTTAATGTTTATCCGTCCCCGCACGTGCAATGTCTCAAGTAGGTACTTCCATCCGAGATAGTCAAAATCACAATCTGGGGGGATGGGGTATGGTCTGGCCAAGCATTCAGTGCAAGGATTCTTGGATGATGCTACGGGTTACCCAAACAGGAAAGCATGCTATTCCATGTCGTCTCTTTATGATTGCGTTGTCTGTCCTCTCCGTAGTTGCTTGTTTGGATATGAAGTTCGAACATTCACCAACCTCAATAGAGTCAACATCGCGTTCTTCTTGGGTTACAGCCGGCGCAACCGACTTTGGCGAGAAAGCCAGTTCTAGTTCTGGGCGTTCATGAAGACCTTTTTATTCAGAGGTCACCCTTGTCCTCTTTAATCTTTTTATCCATAACGCAACCTTGCGCGGCGAGAAGTGAGAAGCTTGATGCTACGGTGACATTTTGGGGGCAAAGTAGCCCGACGTTTACTTCGTACTTCGTACTGGGTATGGGTTGTGGCCTCCGGCTCTTGTGCTCCAAAAGAAGCATAAATGAATATCCCCCGTCTGTGTCATTGTTCACTTTCCTAGATTGGGGTTTCCGGTCCGATAGCACGGAGCAAGGAGGGAGTATTGGGGGCAGCCACACCTACCGCCCGCCACTGCCGCTGCAGGAAGAACAAGAACCAGAAGAACACGAACAAGAAAGAAACACAAACAACAGGAACAAGTTCTCCGTACAAAACAAGACATTTTCTCCGAAGCGAATGTGCTCTTGTTCCCCGCAAAATGGAGTGTCTCCGGTTTTTTGTTCAAAAAGTCCACCAAAAGAAGATTGGCCACCCCGGCCATCCTCACCTCTCCAGGCGAGCAGAGCCGGGCGTATGGGGTAGAGTGAGGAGAAGCGACGAGAGCCGCTTTCCCTCTGTTATGATAAGAGTGACAGACAGTGGCGGTCAACCACTTTTTGTTTTTCTGTGTACTTCGTACATGTGCGGAGTAGCCAAGGTCCCCAGTTTTGCAGTTTTTGCATTTACCCGGTCGCCAATCGAATTTGTCTTTTGCTCAACCTTCTCCATCTCCAAAATGGACGCTACTGAGATGTGCAAAATGCACGATATGCTCGGGGCATTTCTCGGGCGATCAGCAGCGGCGACAAAAAGAAGGGGCGAGATAAGAGTGTAAAAAAGTATGGAGTACTCCGTAGATGAACTTGTAAATGCACATGCCCTCCATACTCCAAAACGAATGACTCCATCGTCTCCATAGCCCCATGCTCTGTCCCCATCTTGTCGTTCGATGTCTTTATCTCGTGACAAGACAAAGAAGAAAAAGAAGTCTCTAAAAAAAATAGAATGTCGTCACGACGGCCTGAACTCAACTCAAACAGAGCCTCGGCGCTCCACCAGTCACGCTGGCCGTGGTCATCAGAGATTGAGATACGGCGTTCTACTAGTCTACTAGTCTACAAGCCTTAGTAGCCGTAAGTGGCTTGCTTCCCCTCACGACGATCCCTGTTTTTTCTCCACACAACCTGGAGAAAGAAGGAGCAAAATGAAGCAAAAATCCTGCACTAACATCGCCCCTTCACATCCCCTAACAAAACAAAGGAACGGCAGTTGAACGGCGGACGCCGCGTCTCGACTTCACGTAAGTTTAGATTCTTCATTCGGACGAACTTGGCCAGATGCACCAACATCGTAGCTTGTTTGTCACCCTCCCCTCCCTTTGTGGCTTTATTCTGACGACAACGGAGATGGACATCCATGACGAGTCGACGATGAAAGATGGTGTAGCCATTCTTTTGTGAGGGCTTTATTTCAAGATTTTTGATTTTGAAAGATATGATTCAATAATAAAAGTATAAACCAATGAAGAAAATAATAGAAAAATAATATGAAAATAAGAGAAAAATAAAAGAAAAATAAAAGAAAATCAAAATTCCGAAAAGTAACAAGAACAAGAAACATAAAACACAAAACACAAGAACATATAGCAGTTAATTCGTTTTCCATGCTTCTCGGTCTTCGGGCCATGTCTGTCCTAGCTTCGTGGGTTGCGTACTGAGTATGTCCTTGTACCTCCTCATTGTATACGGCGTATCATCGAGTGTTTCTTTCTGATGTTGCCTCTTCGTCCTGCTGCCTGCATCCACCGTTGTCTTCTGTGCCGTCCGGCGCAAACCTTTCGTCGTACGTCGTACAGCTCGTGTGTTCGCCCACAAATTGGTCCAAGCTCCAAGGGGAGGTGGTACATGTACCAAACTTTTGTCCTGTCATGCTCGCCAAGAAAAACGTGCCGTGCATATTGTCAGCGTGTTACTGGTCGAACTGGCCAACGAGGGTTCGACGTAGCGGTGGCTCGTGGTTTGCTCAACTCCTAGGGTCCCTTTCATGGCCATCCTTCCATATCACCGTTGCATCTAGCCAAGACAGAACCGTACTCAAACAAGAAGGCAAGCAAAAGAAGAGGAGGCCCAGAAACGGGAAATACTAGACGGAACATGGGAAATGCAAAGGGAGCCCGTCTCGTCGACACGGCGTTCCTGTCTTGGCTGCTTGCAATTTGCTATGCCTGCTTGGTCCATGTTTTCCCATGCGGGGACGAGACAAAAAAGAGGCCGGGATATGTCTAAAGGTCGACGTTGGATGGTGGAAATTTTGTCGGAGGCGACAGTCCTGTCCAGGAACCCCAACCATCAGGTCCATTTACATGTACAAACTCAGTATGTCGTATGTGGATTAAGTCACGGCGACAGGTTTTGATCTTTTGATCTTTTGATCGTCATGGGACTGCCCGCATTCTCTCTCGGTGTCAAGTAGTCTTTTCTTGACTTGACCTGGCTTTGATTTCAGGTTCTCAGGCTCTCAGGTTCTCAGTGCGTCTTGTGCCTTTGTGCCGTTTTTCCTTTTACTTTGTAAGCCTGGTCCCAACAAATACTCCGTACAGAGTCCTGAGTTCGGCGTACGCCGTCATGCATCGTGTCCTGCGCCCACGGGGTACTTGGTCCGCTCGTGGGCGCGTGTGGGAAGCACGTTTTTTCTGGTCACGCAGAGAAAGTGTGCCGATCGGCCGTGTACGGAGTACATGTACTTTGGTACACATGTACTGCGGAGTGCGCTTGATCGCAGGCTCGACGGTACGCTCTCCGGCCGCTCATTACGCTTTCGGGAGAAAGATCGGCATTGCTGTATCTCTGGATCACCCACGAATGCTTCCATGATTTGTTCTATTTTTCTTTTTCTTTTTTCTGCTCGTCGTTCATTCTCTTTCCTTTTGGTTGATCATGGCTTCTTCATTTTGTGTATTGAAATGTCGTCAAAAACACGACGAAACTTGCTTTTGGAGAATGATTTACTACCGAAAGAGACAGTCATGTATTAATGCAATAATAAAATAAGATAAAACAGTGCCTGTACATCGACAGTCCAAAGACCTTGAAGCCATCGTCAAAGAGCCACCACTCATACCCACACACCCTCCTTGCATCTTTCGTTTCGTTTTCTTCGTTTTCTTTCCCCATCATCTCCATCCTCGCCTCCAAAAGCTCTCCACATTCTCCCCACTGCCAATATCCATTGCTTTTGTTTCTGTTGCACGGCGCTATCTCGCTGCTGTCTGAGCTCTTTCTTGTCTTGTCAGCTATCCACTATTATCTGCCGAACCATTCTGTATCCTGTTTCTTTTCTTTGATTTTCCTTTTCTCGCCGCCTCCCCATCTATTTGTCTCCATCGCCTCTCCCCCCATCCCCCCATCATCTCTTTCCCCGCAGAAAGAAAAAGAAAAAGGGTAATGACCCTCCCTTGGCTGGTCTTGTAGTCTTTACCTCCTTTTTTTTTCTTGTCTCTTTTTCCTTTTTTTGGGTCCTCACGGCTCCAGACCATCCTGGTTGTTGACGAGGGAAATATAAATAAATAAAATAACAAGGGGCCGTTATATCTTATTTCAATACGTCGTATATTAACCACCCATTACCACCTTTCCCTTTCCCCAACAGACTCTATTCACTCTACCGTGCATTCATCCTTTCCCTTTCTCCCGGACCTGTGGAAAAGACCTCCCCTCTCCTCCCATTCATATCAGTGCTCTGTTATTATTGCACTGTTGCTTGCGTTTTGTCCCCCCCCCAGGAAAGAGGATTGTCCGGGAATTTTATCCAGCTCTCTCTTTTCTTTTCTTTTTTTTTTCCTTCTTATTTTTGTCATTGTCACCTTCTCCTCCTCTCACCGGCTTTTGGTTTTCACGGTCTGTCATCAGAAGCCTCATCCGATCTCTCGGGTCTCACCGTCGACACACCGACACGACTTCGTCATAAACATAAAACACAACGACGATAAGAAGCACACCGACGCCATGGACACCAAGGGCTCCGACAGCGGGGAGCACGTCGAAATGTCCCCCATCGACTCCCGCAACAACACCGGCGTCGTCGACGCCGAAAAGCAGGTCCCGGCCGCCGACACCAAGGAGGAAGAGCTCGTGGGCACGGCCGTGGCAGCGGCGGCGCGCCGCGACCTGCAGCCGCCTGCGTTTCTGATTGGGCTGTCTGCCGAGGAGCGCGAGGCGCTCGAGAAAAAGCTCAAGCGCAAGATTGATTTCCGGCTGATGCCTATGATCATCATCATGTACATTCTCAACTACATTGACCGCAACAACATTTCGGCGGCGACGCTGGGCGGCCTCAAGGAGGACCTGCACCTGACGGGACAGCAGTTTTCGGTGAGTGACAGTGGTGGTGCTCTCGTTTGGCTCGTTTGGTTATTTTGTTGATATCGTGCTAACTTTGACGTTTGCAGACCGCCGTCAGTATTCTTTTTGTTGGGTAGGTTTGGTTCGCACACGCAAAGAAACGCGACACACGCCATTCACGACTGACACCCATAGATACCTGTTGATGCAGATTCCGTCAAACCTGTTTCTTAACAAAACGGGTCGGCCTGCCATCTACCTTCCGACATGTGTACGTCCTCCTCCTTGATGAGAACGGAGACCGACTTTGTTGCATCCAACGCTGACTTTTGTAGATGATCATCTGGGGCGTCATCTCGGGCGCCACGGCCGGCTGCAAAAACGCCGGCCACCTGTACGCTGTGCGCTTCTTCCTCGGTTTCATTGAGGCTGCCTACTTCCCCGGCTGCCTGTACTACCTGAGCTGCTGGTACACGCGCAAGGAGCTCGGTTTCCGCACGTCTATCCTGTACTCGGGCGCTCTGATCTCGGGCGCCTTCTCGGGCCTCATTGCGGCCGGTGTCGTCGGCGGCATGGACCACGCCCGCGGCCTGCGCGCATGGCGCTGGCTCTTTATCATTGAGGGCGCTGCCACGGTCGTGATTGCCGCCGCTGCGTTCTTCATCCTGCCCAACTTCCCGCGCACGACCATGTGGCTGACCGAGGAGGAGCGCCAGCTGGCGGCGTGGCGTCTCGAGGAAGACATTGGCGACGACGACTGGATCGACTCCAAGCAACAGACGTTCTGGCAGGGCGCCAAGATGGCGTTCGAGGACGTCAAGACCTATGTCCTGATGGTCCTGCTGTTCTGCATTGTGGCCAGCGGCAGCATCACCAACTTCTTCCCCATTGTCGTCCAGACGCTCGGCAAGGGCAATGTCGAGACCCTGTTGCTGTCGGCCCCGCCCTATGTCCTGGCCGTCATCACCACCTACTGCAACGCCCTCCACGCCGACAAGACCGGCGAGCGCTTCTGGCACATTGTCCTGCCGCTGTCTGTCGCAATCGTTGCCTATATTATCGGTATCTCGACCGTCGCCATCGCCCCGCGGTATGTGGCTATGATGCTCGTCGTGCCGGGTGTGTATACCGGCTACGTCGTCGCCCTGTCGTGGATCAGCAACACCATGCCGCGCCCGCCCGCCAAGCGCGCTGCCGCCCTCGCCTTCATCAACGCCGTCTCCAACACCAGCAGCATCTATGCCAGCTACATGTTTGACGCCAGTTTCAAGCCCAGGTACACCATCGCGTTCAGCGTTAACATGGCAACGGCCATCATCGCCATTGTCGCGGCCGCCGTGCTGCGGTTCATGCTCGTGCGCCTCAACAAGAAGCTCGACAATGGCGAGTACGTCAAGGGCGCGATCAATACGGTGCCGGGCGCCGCTGCCCAGCACGGCTTCCGGTTCCTTATTTAGGGGGACGACGAGGCGGTGGGGGCCATGTCGACGTCGGACGTCGACACTGATTTGGTTCGATTGTGTTGGTTGTGGTGGCTAAGATACCATGATGTTTGATTTAATTTGGTGAGGTGAAGAGTGGAGGCCGAATAGGGGCACCGCGGGACTGCGGTCCTACAGGACCGGCAGCTACGGAGGAGAGCTCCTTCCCGTTTGAATAAATAAAATAAATACCGTGTACACATCACATGCTTGACATCTTGCTCTTGCGTTTTTTTTTACAGTAAGAGTCCCGTCGCTCCTTCCCAACGACGCTTGATTGTTCTCGACTGGTTGACCGACGCTTGGCATACAAAACGGAAGGCACGTCTCGCTTGGCTTGCCAACTGCCCCAACTGCCCCAAACTGCCAATAGGCAAGAGGGCAATGGGGCCCCAGAATCTGTGCTGTCCCAAATAGGAAGGCCCCGAGAGCACCGTGGCTGTACTCGTACGCTTGCTCCGGCAGCCCACGATAATGGGCGTCTGCCCCCACGCCAAAGGGAGAAAAGGCCAGGACAGCAGACCAGTGTCTCGTGACCGCTTTTCGATGAGGGTGGTGACGGTGACGCCCGTCGACGAACCGGTCTGGAGAGACCAAGACTGAGGAGATGTGAGTCGAGGCTTGTGCTGCGAGTTGCAGTTGCATGCATGTCAGATAGTAGCGTTGCGTTGCTTTTTTGTGGCGTCGAGTCGAGACGGGAACAAAACGCAGGAGAACAAAAGAGGACATGCAAAGCACAGACGAACTCGAAAAAAAGGCCACAGGGCAGAGGATGAAACTTGTTTCCCTACGATCCTTCACGTAGTATTTTCTTCTGTTTGTCTCTTTTTCCTCTTGTCTCGCTCTCTTTCCATCACGGGTGTGTTGCATCGTCGCCGGCCGTCTTTCTCAGCAGTGTCAACTTTTATTCGTCGAATTTGCCAGAGGGAGAGACAGAAGTCAAGCAGCCCACCATTAAGCTCGGTTGTCGACTTGTGAGAGGAAGCTTTATCTAATCTTGACCCATTTTGTGCATTGCGCCGTATCGGTAGCCTACTTTTAAATTTTCTTCTGACGTTGCAATTTCTGATATCTCTCCAGTCCCGCAAAACAGAGTTTTTCCTCATGTCCCTTCAATTTCTCTCTCTTTTTCCCCAACTCATATTGGCAGGACCACACACGACACCTGTAAAATCTCCTCCAAAGAAAGCACGCTGAACTGACTTTGTGTTTCGATAGTGCCATGCAGGTGTCCATCAGTGTCCCGTTTAGAGCTCCTCGAGCTCGACGGCTCCAAAGAGGATCCATTGAGCTTTGCTGTAGCTGGTGAGAAGACCCAGATCAGATACTGGGCGGGTAATAATGGGATAACGCCATCGAGTGGGAAATGGCCAGGGTCCATGCACTGTCTTTTATCGATTGCCTGCCATTCGTCTGTCCGCAATCCTAATCCGATACGGAACCATTCTTCTCCTCGTAGGGTCGTCATATCCTGTCCTTAGAAGACACACGGCCCCTGTCCCTGTGCAGGATTCTCAAGTAGAACAACTGTTGTGTCGTGGTCAGCGAGGCGTTGTTGAGTAATATTCTTGAGGCCTTCACACAGACGTGTACTGCATCGTAAATTACAGGGCGGTGGAACGCGATGCAGCCGCCCGCAGATGCCACGCGTGGCGCACACACAAGCCAAGGGTGCTTGTCTCTCGGTCCCGCACTATGAAAACACCGACGAGGAAGGCCATGAATGAAAACTTTGTGACAAAATACAACAACAAAAGAATCAAGGAAACATGGCGCGAAACCAACGAACAAACTCGCAGAGTCGAGACCAATGATGCGCGCCGTAGAAGTGCATGTGGGTCACCGTCGGACGACCCGAATAGCACTCGGCGAAATCGAAATCTCCAGTGTTAGTTTTTTTCAGCTTTTCTCAGTTGGCTTGCGGCACCAATCAGAGCGAGGCAGGTTTGTGTTTGTTTTTACGTATCGATTACCGCAAATTTGTGTGTAGGGATACTTGGTGTTTTAGTGGATATGCCTTGTAACATCCTTGTAACCACCCACGCATCCTTTGCCGCTCATTTCTGTCCCAAGACCCCGAGACTCCTCTCTTGTCTCCTCTCTCCCCACCGCCATGAACTGTGATGGTCCTTTGTGGCCCATTGCGGCCTTGTGCAGATGGCCTTGCCGGGAGAGAGGTTTCTTTACACGAGTTTATGTTCGTCAGTTTGTTGTCGGCTCGTGTTTTCGAGCGTGTCTTTCTTTATCCAACGGCTTGAACGCGGCTTTTATATTCTTTTTTATTTAAAAAAAATTTTTTTCTGTCTTTTCGCATTGAGCCCTGTCTGGCATTCCCCCGCCATTACGTCGTTGTACATGACTAGCTCCAGGATATTTTTCTCTGATAATTTTTGCTTGTTGAAAAAATGTTTTCTTTGTAAACGCTGAGAAAGTCAATTGTCGCTCGATTGCGGCTTCTTTCACTGCGTGTTAACTTCCGTCTCCTTCCCTGACTGTTTGTACTGTGCATCTCACTCTGCCTGCCCTGCACCTTCCTCGTGTCTGCCGCGGTGCACGCATGCTCCCACCTAAAAGTCGGCCAGTCCCAAAGAGGCAACTGTGCCCCCTGGTCGTTCTTGGAATGTGTGTTGATCACTGTTCGGAGTGTGTACTTTCCTTTTCCTTTCTCCAAGATGCTCTTTCCTACGAGATGTATCTTACTGTTCTTGCCTGTTTTTGTCTCAACAAGGTAGTTCCTTCCGTTGGAACGAGTCAGACTACTGTGCAAAGAAAGATGCAAGAGCAGAATGCAAGATCAATACAGGAAAGAGTACGTCGTATGGAGTACAGGAAAGAAGGTGCAAGACATGGAAAACGGAAAACACAAGGCGCAACAGATGCACAGAGCAACAACTACCACTGCCCCTTGTCAGTTGCCCCGACACGACGTCCTCGCTCTGTGAGGCTTCGGTGTTGACAGACGATAGACTGACCGCCAGGCTGTTCAGCCTTTCGTGTCCCTCAGACTCTCCCAATGTACATCGTACCCTGTTCTTCCTTGTCGTGTCCTCGCCGTCGTCACTCCACACGACCCTCTTTTGTCTCCTCTTTCGCCTTGTGTTTTCGTTTGTTCGCTTTCCATCGCCTTTGTTTTTTCGCCTCTCTCATCTTCTCACCTTTCCCACTCCAGTCTCCATCTTTTGCCTCTCGCTCCTCTTTCTCCCCCCTCTCCTCCACCGCTTCCGCCCTCTCCACCTACCCCCTTCATACACAGTAGGACCCTCAACGCCCGACCGGCGCGGCGAACGGCGTCGGCGACGGACGCGGCCCCTCTTTTTCAGGTGTTTTCAGTTCCCAGTTTTCCAGGAACATGCAGGCCTCTCGAGGCCCCGCCTCGGCGGAAGAGGATCTGTGCATGCCGCTTGTGCCAGCTTTTTTGCGTTCTTTTTCTTTTTCTTCTTTTTGTTCTTCGGGTGTTCTTTACATTGCACATCCTGACATCCTGTGAGATCCTCTATTTATGGATGAACTTTAAAACTTTTTGCTCGACGGGAAAAGAAGAGTAGTTGCAGCCGAGGGTCTCCATATTCCAAGGGCTGTGTACATTGATACTTGTACTTGCAAAAGTATCTCATCTCTCCGTTGGAGACGTTGTCCACCTCGTGTGCAAGCTGTGACGACTTCCCGGTTTTTAGATGTGACATTCCCCAGTTTTAGTGAAGTTGTATTGAAATCTCTGAAATCTCTGAAATCTCTGAAATCTTTTGCAGAATCTTTCTGCAGAATCTTTTACGACGTATTTTTGATATTGATGATCAGTATTCCAACATGACCGAGATGCATTCTACTTTTCTTTTTCTGTCTTTTCATTGTTACGACTTTTCATCTCCACAACAAAAGGCGTGTGTGGCTGAGACTGGGCTTGCACTCGCAGTATGCCGTACATGTAGTAGATTTGCGGAGGAGCCGGTAGTCGTTGAATTGTTCAACAGTCGAGCAGTCTAGCAGTGCTAGAAGGGCCTGGCAAAGCCTCCTTCAGCCTTTGGCGCCTGGGAGGAGCTTGAAAATCAAAAGGGCTGCAGGCAGTGCTTGTTTTTGTGGTTGTGTGGTTTTGTGGCATTGTTTTGGGCCTGCCTGGACCGAGGTCTTCAGCCAAGGCTCTAAATTAAAACGGGAACCTAGACAGACTATGTCGTACTGTGTGGAAGGCAGTTGGAAGAGACCAGAGAAACAGAAAAGAAGGAAATTTTGGAGACGCCAAGAATCACAAGCAACAGCAGCCTCAGTAGCAATGACTTACAGCTGGAGTCCACTGTAAATGAGAGTACCAGTACGGAGTACTCCCTACGACGTACACGAGAACGATGGCCTGCCACCTGTATTCAGTACTGTTTAGTTATTCTACTTCTAGAAGAAATGAAAGAGAAATAGCGTGCTTGCAGCCTGACAGGATAAAGGATAAAGAATAAAGACAGAGATCGAGACAATCTTGAGTCGAGTACGAGTACATGTACGTCAGTGTGTGTCGTAAGGAGACAAGGAGACGGGACAATGTCACTCTTTTGCCTTGCTCTATTTTCCTTTTGCCTTCCCTGCTTTGTACCTTTTCTGCCCCAACTACACCCCATGCTCGACTGTGGACATCAATACAGAGTTACGACGGTAATGAAGAGACAAGAGGCAGAACAAAGCAAAGACAATGAGGCATACAACAACCGATCGCATGGTGGGCGCGTAGCTAAAAGCTGAAATGTAGGGCGTCGGAATAAGAGATTGATCGATCGTGCGGCTGATGTGGCTGTCGACAAATGACGATTGACGATGAGGGCTGGGGTCTAGGTAAAAGACAGTGACGGCCAGTGACTCTCCCGTTCCCTTTTCCGCACTCACTCTTGTTTCTTTTGCCTTGCATTTGGTATCTTAATGTCCTACCATTCCCCAATCGAATGCAATCCCACGACAACGGGATCCCTCCGTCTTTTCCTCGTTCATTATTCTTTTCAGTCCTCCCTTTCTTCGGCTATCCTGCCTTGCCTGCCCACTCGTTTCTGTCTTCTCTTGTCTCTCGCGATAAAAGACGAAAAGACAAGCTAGACCAGCGACCGGCGACCAACAATGGAGCCAAAATCCAAAATGAAAGAAGAGCAACAAGTCCACTCTCTAAAAGAAAGAGGCCACAAAAAAACCCGCCCGCCGGTTCGTCCCACTAAGCCTTTTTGCCTTGCTGGATGTGGTCCACAGGAGGAGTGGCCTCCCACTAAAAACATTAAAAAAAAAGGCATGGGGGCGCTCCGACTACGACGTATGATGTCGTTTGAGACCCTCCCTCCATGGCGACCCTTGTTCTTTTTTGGCCTTTGTATGGAGTATGTACTTTTTGGAGCTTGTTCGGCACTAGGACTACTTTGTAGTTGGCTTGTTTTGAGAACAGAGACCCGTTCGCTATCATATCTTTGTGATGTTCCTACTCTTGCTGTATGCTGCCCGTATTTTGCCTCGATATTATTCGTCTATTTCTTGTCTGGCAGGTTGTCTGGTTGGCTGGTTGTCGTAACATTTTTTAAAATTATTTTCTACTGTCTCGTCTCAGGAACGCCTCTCATCTCTGTTTTTGTGTCTCCCATTCATAAAGCGCACACTCCCCCTGCTTCCTTCTGGTGCCTTTTTCTCTTTCCCTTCCTCTCCTCTCCTCTCTCTCTCTCTCTCTTCGCTCTCTTCTTTTCTCTTTTTTTTTTCTCCTTTCCCTTCTCCCCATTCATTCTTTAAATTATCCAACCCCTCGTGGACTTTGTTTACCCCCCTTTCGGCTTTCCACGTGCTTGTCTTGCTCGACGCCTTTATCTCCCCAAGGTCATGCAAGCAAGGCTCCTCACCCCTCTCCCTCCCCTCCTTTCTCCGGCGCACGATACGTCATAAACACAAAGGACTTGACCAACGTTTGTTTTATTTACACACTCATCTCCAACATGGCCGACTACCTTCAGCACGAGGTCCCGCAGGCGGCCAGCCCGCCCGCCAAGCCGGACATTCTCGGCAACAGCAGCGGCGAAGACACGGACGACAAGGCGCTGGCGGAGATGGGCTACGTCCCCGTGTTTCAGCGGCACTTTAGCATGTGGTCGTGCTTCTCGTTCGCCCTGAGCATCTCTGGCCTCTTTGGCACCGTCATGACGACCTTTTCGTATCCGCTGTACGCGGGCGGCGCGGCGTCGGCGATCTGGTGTTGGCTGATTGCGGGCATTGGCGCGCTGTGCCTGGCGCTGTCGATTGCAGAGGTTGCGTCGGCGTACCCGACGTCGGGCGCGATGTACTTTACGATCAAGTACCTGGCGCCCGAGAAGCACGTGCCGGTGGTGGCGTGGATCGACGGCTGGCTGAACCTGATCGGGCAGATCTGCGGCAGCGCATCGTCCGAGTACGGCGCGTCGCAGATGCTGTTGGCGGCGGTGTCGATCGGGTCCGACTTCACGTACTACCCGACGCAGGGCCACATCATCGCCGTCATGGCCGGCCTGTCGATCCTGCACGCGCTCATCAACAGCATGTCGACCAACTGGCTCAACAAGTTTGCCAAGACGTACGCGGTGTTCCACATTGGAGTGCTGGTGGCGGCGTGCATTTCGCTGCTGGTGATGCAAAAGGACAAGCACACGGCCAAGTATGCGTTTACGAATGTCGAGCCCGCGAGCGGGTGGACGCCGCCCGGGTTCTCGTTTTTGTTTGGCTTCCTGTCGGTCGCCTGGACCATGACCGACTACGACGCCACCGTGCACATTGCCGAGGAGGCCAAGGACCCGGCGCGCATCGTGCCCAAGGCCATTGCCCTGGCGCTGAGCTTCACGTACGTTGTCGGCTGGCTGTTCAACATTGTGCTCGTGTTCTGCATGGGCGACCCGGCCGAGATCCTGGCCAGCCCCATTGGCCAGCCCGTGGCGCAGCTGTTCTACAACGTCATTGGCAAGTCCGGCGCCATCTTCTTCACCGTCTCCGCCTTTTTGATCATGAACTTTGTCTGCATCACTGCCCTCCAGGCCGGCTCCCGCACCGTCTGGGCCTTTTCGCGCGACCAGATGCTGCCCGGCTCCAGCGTCTGGTACCGCATCTGGTCCCGCACCGACACGCCCGTGCTGGCCGTCTGGCTCTACACCCTCATCTGCATCCTCATCAACCTGATCGGCCTCGGCTCCTACGTTACCATCTCCGCCATCTTCAACACGTGCGCCATCGCCCTCGACTGGTCCTACTGCATCCCCATCCTGTGCAAGCTCTTCTACGGCAAGTTCCAGCGCGGCCCCTGGCACCTGGGCCCCGCCAGCGTCTTCATCAACGCCTGGGCCTGCACCTGGACCACCTTTGTGTCCGTCATCTTCCTGTTCCCCACCGTCCGCCCGGTCGAGCCCGACAACATGAACTACGCCGTCGTCATCCTGGCTTTCGTGTTCCTTCTGGCCACCACCTACTGGTTTGTCGCCGGCCGCAAGTACTACACCGGGCCGCGCACGCACGCCCACGTCGAGGGCGGCGTCATTGTCCAGGACGAGCGCCCCGAGTTGGCCGCTGACCCGGAGAAGGCTGTGCGCAGAGCCGAACTGGGCAACGAGGGCCTGCACCAGCGTCGTCCCGCCGAACTGGCCACAGACCACCAGCGTCATCCCGCCGAACTTGCCACAGAATAAATAAACATAAATCACAAAAGGGAGATGGAAGGAACGGAAAGGAGGATGGATCAAACAAAAAATAGAAAAGAGAGAAACGGAAAAGGTGCAGGAATGAGGGCGCTTGCACACTCTTGTGTCATAGATATACCCCATTGATGCGCCTCTTGTTTACAGTTCAAATACCCCTGCCACCTTGATAGGCACAGATACATATCCATCATATTTTGCCATCTCTTTGTCTGGACTCGTGATGTTCGTTTGTGTTGTTGTCAAGTGAAATCATTGCAAGTGATCCAAACACCAAGAAGAGAGTTTGTTTGACTGTTCGTTGTATTTGCTTTGCTTTGCACGCCAGCGTGCTGAGTATATATACACGGAAGGAATAATTACAGAGGAAAACAGCCCAGGTCCAGTGCCCCGTTTCAATGCCTTAGAAAACAATGTCCGAACCCTCCTAAACTTCATCCCTGCAAATGACTAAAGACACAAAGAGACACAAAATCTTTCTTGTCCTAGGAAAACCACCGCTGACTACACCTCTCACTTTGCAACAGGGGCCAACAGATCCTGACACATGAAGTTCTCCGGGCACACAGCGTGGATGCCATCGCGGGGGCAAGTGCCATTGGCAACACAGGCGACACACTCGTGGTGCTCGCCGCACGACTTGTGGTCATGGTCATGATGGTGGTGATCATGGTCGTCGTGGTGGTGATCATGACCGTGGTGGTGGTGGCCATGGTGATGGTGACCATGGTGATGGTGATGCTCCTTCTCACCACAGCCTTCAGCCTCGCACTTGCCACCCTTGTGGTGGTGATGGTGATGACCATGGTGGTAGTGACCATGATGATGACCGTGACGATGATGACCATGGTGGTGGTGATGATGCTTCTTCTTCTCCTGGCAGTCGCCATCGCATGTCATGCCGCCGTCCTCATCATCGTGGTGATGATGATGGTGGTGGTGATGGGCAACGTCACGCTTCTCCGGAGTGTTGAAGTCCGCTTCAGGGATACAAAGAGTTTCACCAGTCTCCAAGTCACACGTACCATTCAACCATGTGTTGGTCAGTTGCAGGTCCTCGACGGTGGTGTTGTAGACAGCAGCAATGTTCTCGCAGTTGTCACCATCCTCAACCACATGCTTGGTCTGTGATGACAGGCAGTGATGTCCACAGCTCTTGCAAGGCCTGGGAGTGCAGGTGGGGTCAACAGTCACCGTCTGGACAGAGGTCTTGGTCACAGGACAGTACTTGGTGTCAGTCTTGGTGTGGTCAATGCACTTGGTCACCGTCCGGGAGCGGATCATAGTCGTCGTGCACATTCTTGTCTTGACAAAGGTCGTTGGATCTGGGACCTTGATAGTTTGAGTCTTTGTGACTGTGATGCACTCCTTGCAAATCTTGGTGACTGTCGGCTGCGGTGGCTTCTCGCATTTGCCTCCTTGACAGTGGCTCAGCTCAAGGCCGGCGTCACCAGGTCCAACGGGTTCTTGATTTGTGGCATCTCGTGGTGCAAGCTCGCCAGAAGCAGCAGCAGTCGGAACAGCCTTGGCCCAGCCAAAGAGGCCTTCAGCATTGGCCAGAGCCAGACCGGAGCCCAGGAGAAGCACGGACGACTTCATGGCGGGCGAGTAGGAGAAATTGAAAACTGGGCTGTTTGAGGAGAAAAGTGTGACAAAGACAACGAGGCAGTCAAAATTGGAAAACGATGCTGGATAATGATAATATGAGGCCGCCCTTGGGAAGGAAAAGAGAGAAGAGAAATGTGACGATCGGAGAAGAAAAGAAGAGGAAAAGAGAAGAAGAAGAGAAGAAAGGGGAGAGAAAGGAGAAATGCGAGAGAGATTGGTATAGGAAATGTAAACAAGGGGCGAAGTTTGCACAGAGAAGGAGCAAATTTTCCATGTTGGGAAGGAAACATTGGCCTGGCCCAGCAGCCATCGTCAACATTGCTATTCAGGGGTTGTATCTTGCCGCTGATGGGACCCATTGACGCAGCAGAAGATCTGCAAAAGAAGGTGCGATCAAAACAGAAGGATACAAGTGAGTGTTCTGGAAGTAGCGAGCAGCCATATTTGGCATTGGCAGGACAAATATCTGATATCGGGGTAGGTGCGACTGCGAATATGGGCAACTACATGCCCACACCATGCAATGAGGAAAGTGCAATAGACAGCAATGCCTGAGGAGGCATGTCTGAAAGAAAGAACTAAAAGGACGAGGAATGAAGGGAAGGGAAGTGCTGCCGAGCAATGCTCGTATGGGGAAGAAACCCATCACGGGAGGAAAGGAGGGACCTACTTTAAACGCCATTCATACAGAAACAAACCTATGAATGGAAAGAGCAAGCCTCAAAAGTCGCGTCCTGGCCAGGCCTGGTACTGGCAGTTCCTTCCCATATCATCATCACTTTCACACCATCTCATTACAGAAGGAGCCAATGTGTTTCACCGATGCATCCTCTCTTACGAGAATGGTAGCGCTGCGCAAGAAAATGGATGAGCAATTTGGCAAAGTATGCCTCTCAATTGCTTCCCGCAGTGATATTGTGAGATGATCCCGTGTTAAAGCGGACATACTTCTTTGCTGGCATAGACACATGCCCTTCATCCCACACGTCTCATTCATTGAAGAAGGTTCCTTCCGCTTGCGTCACTCTTGTGCAGTTGCCATTTTTGGAATTATTTCTTGGTTGTTCAATTATTTTAGTAGGGTTTCTGATCACTGATCACTCCTTCCTCGACAAGTATGCTTCCCCGTGTGAAATTCCAAACGCCCGACCATGGTGCAACAACGACCTAAAAGGTTAAGAGATATTGAGTAAGGAAATAATGAAGAAGGAGAGAGAGGAAAAGTGGACAAGTGAACGCACGGAAGGCGCACAGGTGCGAGATAGAGCAATGAGACACGAGAATAGGAAAGAGACAAGAAAGTAGAAAAGCCAGAAAGAGAAATGGCGACAAATCAAAATAGGAAGGACTGGTTAGACCAAAAGCAAGAGTGAAAACGAAATCGCATGTGACAGAGAGAGGGAAAAAAAAAAAAAAAACTGTTAAAACAAGCACAAAGAAGGAAGGAGATAAAAATGACAGTGGCAAGAGGAAAGAGGTGTTATAGGGAAGAGAGGCAAGAAGAACAGCTTGATCGCAGCTTCCTGTCAATTATTCCTCCGGCACGCCCGAGAACAAGGCGACACGCATCCGATGGCTCTGTCATGTGATGTTAGCAGTGGTTCAATTGTGAGCAGGAGAAGGGCGTTTCTGTGAGCACGTACATAAGGCAGCTTCGGAATAACGACGCCGAGAACGGCAAAGAAGTTAATGGTGAAGTAGGTGAGATCGTAGTGCGTGTAGTGCGTGCTGAGCAGGAAGAGGACAATCGGCACGCTGAGCAGGAACTTCTTGGCGGGTGTGTATTGGTCGCCGTCGTCGATCTGCTCCCACATGTTGAGGTTGTCGTAGGCACCGGCGTTGAAGTCAAAGGGCACGCCGCGCACCCAGTGGAACATGGTGTAGGAGCCGAACATGTAGCTGATGTTGGTCAAGGTCCACGATGTCTCTTGTGATACGCCCGGCACTATGTCGTAAATGATCTTGAGAAGGCAAATGAGGACGATGTGCACCATCCAGGCGCCTAAGGTCGTTAGTATACTCTTGGCCAATGCCATAATATCATAGGGTATCGTATCTGGTGCCTACCCTTTGCGTTAACCCAGTTGGCGTTGCCATTTGGCAGGGCGGACTGGTCGCTCAGCTGCTCAAGCGGCTCGAGTGGCTCGTGGTATACCTGGAGAATGCTACTAGATCTCCTCCTCCGGTTGCCCTTTGTGTCGGCCATGGCTGCGGATCGAGATGCGGAGGCGGAGGCGTTGCCGGGCGCCGCTAGGTTGCTCCCGCGACACGGGGGACGGATGCCCGCGTCGTAAGAGACGGTTCGGGGGAGAAAGATTGGAGAAGACAGCTTGGCGGTGTTGCGGGAGGGAAAACCCCGTGAAGGCTTATTCTTCCCTCGCGTTCCGGAGTGTCGCGGATGTCGGGCGACGATTCGGGGATGGAGAGACTAATTGGCCGCTGCAGGAAGGTCCACGTCAGCAGCGATTCGAGTAGGGTGAGGACAGTGATATGGTGAGATCAAGCAATGACAATGCCAATGGGATCGGGCAACGCAATCAATGCCTTCGGAGCTGTCGGAGCTATGGAGAGCAAAGGGGGGATTTGAGCGTGACTTAATTGGCTTTGCTGTCACAAGCCAAAGCAACGATAATGTCTCCAACAATAGCAGCAACAATGACATAACAAAGGGTATTGGCAGCCCAGGGGAACGACGATAG
The DNA here is from genome assembly GCA_021396375.1 of Sporothrix mexicana. Classification (NCBI taxonomy): domain Eukaryota; kingdom Fungi; phylum Ascomycota; class Sordariomycetes; order Ophiostomatales; family Ophiostomataceae; genus Sporothrix; species Sporothrix mexicana. The sequence continues at coordinate 45,170 of WNYC01000060.1, read as the reverse complement.
AATTAGGGACAACAATGCAAGGGCGGCCAACAGACCTTCAATCGAGGGACCGTTCAAGATATATTTGTCGGGCGGAAAGTCGATGCGGACCGAAGACAGGCAGGCAGGAGGGAAAAAGGGTGAGATTTTGCCCACCAAAGCTGCAGCCTAGAAGCGTTGGAAACCGTGGACTCGGGAGGTGGACACAGCGCGGTGCACGCGGGCCGGCGACGGCACAGAATGCCTCTCTGTCTGAGAGAGAAAGGAGAGTCGTGACAAGGGGAAACAAGCGAGCGATCGCGGTCGGCAGAGGCGACGTGTCTACCGGAGACAAAAGAAAAAGCTGGGTCGGTGATGGGATCGGCCTGGCGGAGATGGTTTTTTGTGATGTAAGAGTCGTTCTTAACCAAGGCAAATGAGCAAACCAAGGACACAGGGACGAAGGACGAAGAAGCAAAAGAAGACGTGTGCACTACCACCCTAGCTCTGGCGTGGGCGGCGAACACGGGCAGAAAGGAAGCCCACAAAAGTGGACTAGTGCCTTTTTCCAGCGCTGTGAATGGGTGGCCGCGAACTGGGTCGCTGGGGCGGGTTCGTGTCGACTTCGAGGTGAGAGGGAAGATACGACGTAGGTGAGGACAGCGTGACAGGCAGCGCGGTAACGAGCAACGAATGATCGAGGTCCAGGCAGTGACAACGTGGTTTTTTGATGCCTGTCCTTTCGTCTGCTGTCTGATCAGTGATCTGTGAATCGAAATTGGCAGTTTGGGATCTCCCCCCTTTCAGTGGAAATTGGGGTCGGAATTGGGAATCTGGAACTGTTGGGACAGCTGCTCACGTGATACTGTTGCGCGCCACCTGACCCACTACCGCGCAGGCGGACCACAATTACCACCCGACTAGGAAGAAAGAAAACAGCAGCGAAATGAACGAAATGAGCGTGCGATTTACGACATACAGAACCCAGAAATTTAGCTCATACGAGGTATCCCTGATTTCGCAAAGGTTAGTGAGTTCGAGGCTCCCAATGACAGCCAAAAATAACATTAGGAACCCCGGTTTATTAAATTGCTTTTTCCTGATATCTGCAGCGAAAGTCGCCAGCGACGCAGAGTCGGCTGTTCCGGGCAGGTTGAACAGAGTTGAAAAGCGTCAAAAGAAGACGGCAATTGGAGGTCGCTTTTTGAGCCGTTCAAGGTCGGCCAGCTCCGAAAGTTTGACCGGTTGCACGACCTTTCATGCAGCCAGAAAACGGACGCAGCAACCCCGGCCTGCGGTCCAGATCAACGGCCAAGCTTTGAGCTTTGGTAGCAGCTGCCAGGCCAGGCCAGACCAGGCCCAGACATTGTTTGCACGCGCCAACGCCGGGCTCTGCTCCGAAAATTTTCACATCCCGGTCAGAGTGTTTTCCTGTCCACTCAGAAACATTCATCTGCGAGACTGCTGGCTCATAAATTGACGTCAAACACGACCGCTTTACCCAAGGCTGGAGCCCCTCCGTCTCTGAGATAGAGTCTCAACTGAAGCAGGCACCGCCTGCCGGTGAGCGCAACACGATGGAGCGGTACTTCCCAGCTGTCCCCAAAGACGCCGTGTTTTGTGTCGGCTGCGCATCGCATGGGCATCTCCTTGAGGCGTGCCCTTTGCGCACTTGCAGGCTCTGCGGCGCCAGTTCCGACATGCACATGCTCTTTGGCTGCCCCAAACCGCAACCTTTCTGTGAGCCGGTGGCCAGCGCGCCGGCAAAAGAAGTTGGGGCCGCTCAAGCGGATAGGACTGGCGAGGCTGCCGACACACCTGTTACGGCACCACAGTGCCAGTTCTGCCTCGAGAACACCACCCACGCAACGGCATGCCCGCTCCTGTGGCGGACGTTTGTTCGGGGCCCGTCCAGCAAGCGCAGTGCTGCCGAGATCTCAGTGGCCTGCTACAACTGTGGTACTGACGAGCATTTCGGAGGCGACTGCAAAGACAACAACGGCGGGAATCCTTGGGGCCAAAAGTACGGTCTCCAGGACGACATTTGGAACCGCAAATACGTCCTCCAGTTTGCCGATCTCACAAAGACTATAGCTTTTGCTGGGCCTACTGCGGACGCTGCTCCCGACATTACAGCAGTGGTCGACTCATTGCCTACTACAATGGTCCTGCCTGTGCGGGAGACCAAGCGGCAAAAAAAGGCCAAAAAGGCAGAGGCCGCAGAAGCCGCAAAGGCGAACCAGGCCGCTCAGAAGAAGGGCAAACAGCCGGCAGGTAATGCTGGCGCCGGCACCAAAAATGCCAATCCCAACGCAGAAACCGAAGGCAAGGGCAAGAAGCGGAAGAAGGGGAAGGGCAAAGCAAACACTGCAGTCGGCGCTGGCACCCAGAACGCCTCGATCAAGGAGGTTGATGGCAACACGGCAACTGCCCCGGCCAGCAGCACTAGTGCCCTGAACACCAAGCAAGAAACGACCAAAGAGAACCAGGCTGTCGGGCAACAAGCCGCCGAGCCGAAGGCTACAATTCCTGGTCAGCTGCCACTGCCGGACCCGACGCCAATTCCGACTGTCGCCGCTGATGCCGCACTGCCAGCCACCATATCAACAACAGATGCTCCGAACGAAGGCTCATCTAGAAAAGCACCAGGTAATGCTCAGCTAAAGGGCCGCGGCAAAGGGGGTGGTAAAGGCAAGGTACAGGGCGAAGGCGAGGATCCAACCCAAGACCAAGCCGGGGGCGATCAGCCCCAGGGAAAGACAAGGACCAGAAGCAGAGGAAAGGGGAAGGGCAAGGGCAAGGGAAAAAAGGGCGAGGAACCCAAGAAGAAGGGGAACCGGAGGAAACTCTTGCCGCCGGAGGAGCACGCAGCAAGAACTGCTCTCCGGATACAACGTACAAAAGAGCGCCATAGACTTCGTGACGCACAGGCGAGAGAGGCTGCCCAGGGTGGGAAAGGTGAGCAAGGCGGCCAGTCCAATGCTGTCGCTACATAGACACGATGGTGGTGCCTCCGACTACTCTGGATCCGATCCGCGCTGTGCAAGGCGACCATTGCCATCCAACCGATATCACGATCGCGTCCAGCATGACACTCGAGACGCGGTTGCTTCTATTTTCTTCCACTCTTTTCGTTGCGTTTGTTTACTGCATATCACGGCGTTTCAAAAAATTTGTCAGTCTTAGATACCATCATAGCATTGCACGTACTCGCATATACGGGCGGTACACCGGTACGGAAAAGCATCTAGCAATCAATCTTTTTTCTCCTCTAAGTGAGCCCCGTAACCACATATATCGACATATCTGCCCTCCTCTGGCGATATGTATGCACCGTTTCGTCCGTATCACGTCGCGTTGGAGCGCGCCATCGACAAAGAGGCTGTGCTCTTGCCTCTTGTACGCGTCCGCAGCCTGCAAGCCATCTCCATGTATCACAGATGCAAGGCGCCTTCCATGTTCGTCTACTGTTTGGTAGTTGATCTGGTACTAGAGTGCGCCTTCTTCATCAAGAAACGTTTCTGAACCATAGCAGCTGCCTGATGAGTTGGCCGTTGCTTCCTATTCAAAGCCACACTTTCGGCAATGAAGTAGTGGTCCCTCGTGCCTTCCAAAGTACGAAGAGATGCAAACCCGGTTGCCCTGCAGACCATCGTACTTGCTATCTGGCTGTCGGCCCCTCCTTCCTGTATCTACGAAGAATGTTGGAGCTTGGGCCACTGCCCAGACAATGGGCGATGGAAGATGGTACGGCAAGAGCCATGCGGTTGCTTCGTCGAAGCAAAGGCAAGGAGCATCCGCATCTTTCGCTTTTTTTGCTCGAGTGCTCTCGGCTCCTGCCAGCGAATCATTTGGTCTGCGCTGTGAACCTGCCGCTTTCGGCAACTAGCGTAAGTGCATCGCACTTGCCTTGGTCCCGTCCTTCCCGTCCTTTCTCTCTCTTCTTTCTTTTCTGTCCTTTCCGTCCTTTCCTTTTTGTTTATTCAAGTCCCTTTCCCCCTTTTCTGTTTCCACCATAACTCTTTCTCTTTCTGTTTCTTGTTTCAACTACGGTCAAGAAAATCGAATGAAGTCGACTTGCGAGAAGGCAAGTGGGAATCATAAATGAAAACATTGCAAGAGCGACCGGCTCCTGAGGAAAGGACGACGGACAAGACGCGTTTTCTGTTTCCTCGCCCAGACAGAACTTTGTTCGCAACTGCCCTCTCTCCGTCTTCGCTCTTCCCTTTTGCTACCGAGTAAAATCGCAAAACGAGGCAGTCAATCAGCTCGCGCGTGACGTGGAAGGTGCCCCCTTTCATGTTCATTCTCATCCTCACCATCTCTCTTTCCCAACATCGCATGTCCCATCGTGGGTTCCCCCTTCTTTCTCCATGCCCAAGGGCAGAGACGACCTCTTTCCTTCATCTGTATAATGTATTCTGCACTCTACACTCTGCACTCTGCACTCTGCACTCCCCGCAAAATAAGCTGCATTGCGGCCCTTGCATTGCCTGCTTCTCTGCGTCGGGCCTCGAAGCGGACCTGCAGCGGTCGCTGCGTTGGCCATCGATCAAGCTCGACACAACCTTAAAATATAAGTTTGTTCGTGGGATGTTAAAAGGTAAGAGCTCTGCTGGCCCCCCGCGGTCCAGTCCTGGCCGCACCGTTGACGTATCCGATGCAGCCAGCAATGCGCCTGTTTCGTTTCAACGGCACATTTATTTCTTCTTTCTTTCTTTCTGATCCCCTGAGGTTCAGACTTCACGTTTTCTCCCCGCTGTTTTGCTTTTCTCTGTCCTTCTACTGGCCGTTTTCGAGAGGCTTCCCCACGTTAGGCTTTTGCGCCTCGCCAAAATGGCACGCCGGCACGTTTGGCACACATTGTTCCCCTCCAAAACGCCTGCAAAACGCATTTGGGCAACGTCGCAGCGCGTCTACTACGTGTCAATTTCCTGTCGGTTTGGCGTCTTTCTGCGTCTTTTGGCGTCTGGCAGTGGCTTGGGCCAATGGCGTGTTGTGCCCGCCCTCCTTGCACCGCCGAGCCAATGGGCACAATCCACCATATGCAGGCGACCAACCTCACCGTTTCTCGACAGCGAACCAATTCGTGCCTCCCCTGCCGTTTACACACAACCTGCAGCTACTGGCTCTGGCTGCATGCAGAGTCGATGCAGAGATGCCTGCAGCCCCCATCCCACGCTACTCATCTTTGAGGATGGCAAGGAAAGTCGAAAGAAACAAAACGGGACGACAAGAGAAAGGACGAAGGAAAAGAATGAGAGAGACCAGACGGTGGCGAGGAGGAAACCTCCCGACGGGCAACTGGCAACTCGAACGAACATCGCTTGCGAGCCAGTGAGAAGACATGAAACAAAAGCCGTTGAGACCCTCATTTTTCCGATATCTCGACTGTTTTCCATGAGTCCCTCTCGTCCTACGAAGGACTGGTCGGTGTGAACAACAGTCTCCCAGCCAAGACTCTCCGGACAAAAGAAACCAAATCGCTCTTATCGAACAGAATGGCAACCAGTGTGGTCAGAATATACTCGACTTTGACCTTAAGAGTCGGGCAGTATCTACCTTTCTTTTGCAAGAAAAGAGGGCAGTTATCAAGGTAGTTGAGAGCCGATTTGGTCGCAACTGTCGACGGGACTTACAAGAGCTGTGTGGTCTGTGGTGGTCCCATCCAAGCTTTCTAATCTTTCTGAGCTTTCCTTCGTCGACCCCACATCCAGCATCCCGCCACCCTCTTTTTATGCTTGCTTTCTGGCTGCATTTCTGTCTGCACAACCCTGCCGGCTAAGACGTGAAGAGAGAGGGACCTGCATGCAAGCTGCATCCAAATGAGTCACTCATTGCCAGTCGTTTTCTGACGACCGCCACAGTCGGGCGACGACTCCTGCAGAAGTTTCTTTGGCGCAGATCTGACGCGGGAGGTTACCTCTTTTTTGTCTTGTTCGACCTCGCGACCGCGCCGCGCACAGTCTAGGACATCGCGTGGGAAAAGCGAAAGCCGCAGGAGCAGCCATGCTCGAGTGACGGGCACTGCAGAAGACCACAAGTGTGGATACCTGAGGACAGATGCTTTTCTTGAGTCAAAAAGAAGGTTAAAGAAAAGAGAAAAAGAAAAGGGCTACTGCCGGTCCTGCTGCGAGTTTCCCGTTTCCCGTCGCGTCCTGCCCGTCCACTTTTGGTCCTCGCTCCTCTCTCCTCGATCGAGTCTATCATTCTGATGTGATGAAGGGTTGAAGGGTTGATTGTAAAGGACAAAGGTGAGTATATCTGGTCGTCTGCCCTCGAGCCAGTCCTCCCCTCCCCTCTTGATATTTCTCTTCTCTCTTCTTCTTTTCTTTCATATCATTCTTCTCTTGTGCTTTATATTTTTATTTCCTCTTTCTCTCACCTTCACTTCATGATCTAATATAACATTCAACATCACAATACCCTGCCACATCTAGACCTGTCTCTCCTGGCGAGAACAGACACATTCAACCCAGGAACAGCATCTTCCCAGAAAAGACCGGTTATGAGAATCAACGGCTGAAATCACTGTCATATTATATCTGTTACTACTATTCATACCAATTCCCTCATCAAGACATCATCAAACATCTTTTTAATCTCCCTTGTTTACTTGTGCATATTCATATTCATATCATATCCATCACTTGTTATCCTTATCTGTATATCTCTGTCCGTCAATCTATCCGCATTCATCAAGCATCAACACGGCATCTCATCCCAAAAAGGAAATAAGTTATCACGCATCTTACAAGGGCAGAACAGAACACCACCGCTGCTCTCACCTTCACCACCTTTCCACTCACATCGGCAACAACGTCATGCTCGTTCAGTCATGGCTTCAGCACCGCGGTCTTTCTATTGCCTCTGGCAGGAAGAGCGCATCCGCGAGACGCTTTTTGAGATGCTCCCCAAGGAAGACATCTGCTCCGTGCGCCTCGCCAACTCCGCTTGTTGCAACCTGGTTACCAAGCGTCTCTTCCTGCGCACCCACCTAGCGTTTACCGCCAACACATTCACCAAAGCCAGCCGTGTCCAGGCCCTGTCTCGCATCGGGCACCATGTCGAGCACCTCACATTTTATCTGGAACACTCGGACGCCACCTTTCTGCCGCCGCTCATCCACCCGCTCACCGGCCGGGAGATTAGCTTTCTGTACACGCCGCACACCTGCATGGCCTCGGTGCTCACGCGGCCCAAGTACACCAACAGCGAGCTCGGCGATGTCTTGACGCAGCAGTACCCGCCGTTGTTCCATGCGGCGACCAATGTGCCGTCGTTCCTCAATGCCATGAAGCACATGCCCAACATCCGGCATCTGACCATCAAGTGCCCCGGCCAGGACCCCCAGGAGCGCTACCGGCGGAACATTGTCGACTATGCACTCATCAGCCTGCGCATCTCCATTGAGCGGGCACCGCTGCACAAGCTGTGCAAGCTGTCATTGTCGGGCGTGCACCCGGCCGCCTTTAACTATCTACGGCACGTCCCAGGCTTCGGCAGCCACCCTGCGGCCGCCCGCCGCTGGCGCCAGATCAAGAAGCTGTATATGTCCGTCGATGCCTGGGATTTTTATGGGTCGTCGCCCGGGCTGGACCACCTCAAGATCATGGACGACTTTATCCGCAATATGGCGCCCCATCTCGACAAGTTTTCTTTCACGTGGGTGGCCCAAAAGGGCGACAAGGGCGTCCGCAAAGGGCCCTGCCCGATTGCTCTCTCGGGCGATTCTTTGTTCTCGCCGCGCCCACAGGGCACCACCAAGAAACTCTTCAACGAAGTCACCGGCCCCATGTCGCCCCTTCCGCCGCAGCCCCGCCGGCAGCCCATGCACTTCCCGCACCTGCGCTGCCTGACCATCCGCAACGCCACCATGAACACGCCGCAGCTGCGCGATCTTGTGGAGCGGCACAACCAGAGCGTCCGCGAGTTCGACTTTGAAAACGTCTCGCTCGTCGACGGCGGCAGCTACGAGGAGGCGTTTGCACAGCTGCTCGAGGAAAAGGGCAGTGGCGGGCATAGGCTGTGGTCGCGGACGCGCAAGGAGGCGAGACACGGCGGCGACAGCAGCGTAACCGAAAGCGAGGTCACCTCACACGGTGCGCAGAGCTCTCTCAGCGGCAGTGGGCACAGCCCACCTGCACATCACAGCTTCCGCTTTGCGGCGGCGTCGTACACTGGCTCGCTGTCGTCGCCATCGTCGTCGGTGGTGTCCGGCCCCGGCGCTGTGGCTGCGCCCGACGACGTGGAGCTATCGTCGCCGTCTGCGGCAGTTGCCGCCGTCTCTCGCGAGCTGCTTGACTTGGAAGTCGACGAGCTCGAAAACTACCTGGGCCTCGGGTCAGAGCTGCCGTTTATGCTCGACTCGCCATCCGATGTTTCTGGTTCTGGTTCTGCCGGTGTGGCGGACGAGGCGCGGTACATGCGCACGCCTCCGCCGCCTCCCATCGAGGAGGTGGACGAGTACGGTCCGCAGTCCGACTATGAGGATGTCGAGGTTTATGACGAGGCCGAGGCAGAGGTCGAGGCTGACGCCGAAGCTGAAGAGAGTGAAGTCGTCGACGACGGCGGTCTGGCGTCGGACATTGCCGCGGCCCACGAGGCCAGCCTGACATTCACGACGCGCTTCAAGAAGCGTCGCATCCGCAAGTCGCACAGACGGCACCATTCGGAGGGTGAAGGCAGAGATGATGAGCGTCGGTCGCGCCGCCACCATCAAGATGCCCACGGTCACCACGGTAGTCACCACCGCCACCACTCAGACCAGAGTAACAACAAGAGCAGCAGCCATCACAGCCACTCGCGCAAGAGAGAGGGCCGGCACCGTGAGACGTCTCGCTCACACTCGCGCCATCGTGATCGTGACCGCAGACGCAAGGAGTCGTCTTCCTCGTCACCCAGCACGCCTCCGCCCGTGCCCACCCTCGCTCCGGCCGTGCGCGACCATCCGTTTGCCCACCGCACGCCGCCGCCTCAGCCGCCCCAGCCGCGGCCTGCCATTGTCGGGCAGGTTTCGCCCTCAAGTGGTCTGGGCGAAGACGACGTCTTCCGTCCGCGCATCATGCCCGACTCGCCGCGACTGATGGAGGCTGCCGAGGTCGCGCCCCTCAACATCTCCGCCCCGATTTTGGTCGCCGACCCCACGCCCATGGTGCTCCAGCCCACCGTCTACGATCCGTCGGCGACGGTCACGGCCACCGCCATTGCCTCCACCGCGTCGGGGCTCTCCCGCATAAAGTCGTCGTCCTCGTCGCTGGGCCGCAAGTCAAAGTTGTCCACCGCCGTGGACGAAAACGACGGTCTCTCCGCCATCCAGCGGCAGATCCTGCAAGAGCAGAAGGAAAAGAACGGCGCCGCCGCAGCCAAGCGCCAGATGATGGCCGACGACGCCGACGCCCGCTCGTCGGCGCTCAAAAAGGCCAAGGAGGCCGTCCTGGCCAAGCTCAGCCGCGAGTTCAACCGGCGCATCGGGCGCGAGACGGCGCACGCCCAGGCGCAAGTGTCGGAGGCGGCGTCGGCGGCGACCATGGCGGCCGCCGCCGCGTCAGTGTCCATGGGCCTCCCGGTGGAGGCCTACAACAATAACTACAAGCTAGACAACCGCGACCACCAGAGCGCCGCGACTGCCACTCTTTCTCTCCTTGCGGGCCTGCGTCTGCGGGAACGCCTGTTTGGCGAGCCCCTGCCGTCCACCACCTCTTCCCACCTGGCCATGCCACTCCCCTCGGTGGCCATGGACCACTACCCGCACCGCAGCATGGAGAGCAACTCGGCGGTTGTTCCGCTGATCTTCAGCCGGGCGTGAGGGTGACATGCACTCTTTTTTCTTTTTTCTTCTTTATCTTTTCTTGCTGGGAGAGTCCATCTGGTTTTAGGGGGTGGCATGGTTGGAGGTGTCTGGCCGGTGTTGTCTACGGTTCGTCTCACGATTTTACGGTCTTTCTCATGTCCATGTGTCATGTCATGTTCTTCATGTCTTCCTATGTCTTTTATTTACGACACTCGTTTCTTTACGATGACCTTCTTTTTACTTTTCTTTTTATTTCACTTTTGTTTTTCTTTTGTTTTTTTTCTTCTCTTTTTCTTTTTTTTTTTAATTTTTCATGAATTCTCCAAAGTTTATTTTCATGTATTTTTCACCCATTTATTTTCCTACGAAGTATACTTCTGAACTAAAATCAATTCGTGTTTATCTTGTCACCCTCTTGCAGTTCTCTAGATACCCAAAGGCAAGAATAACTACAAAGGCGTTTGGATGAACACTGGACTTTGCATAGCCAAGACGCGGTTGGAAGGATCACCATAAAAAAAAAAATACGATGTTCTAGAGCGGTGCCAACCGGGAGAAGCGGCACAGCAATACCGTCGACCGTTGACAGAATGGAGAAAAGACCACTTTATTTGTTGACTTTTGACCAGCAGCCTTCCTCTAGATCCAATCTAGTTTTTCGCGGAAAATTAATTTTTAAGGACCCCTACTTCAATATGACGGGAAATATGGAGGAAGGAAAGGGAAAAAAGGGACTATATGAGGCTGTCGCTGTGATATAGAAGGAGGACAATCCCGTCTGTCGCCGGCCATTTACTTGCCACCTGTTAATTGTGTGTACACCCTTTCTGGGGAAGATGTGGGATATGCCACGCAAACCCCCTCCCAGAAATCGTATCTCTTGAAGTCGATAAGAAAAGTACACTGTAAATCCGGGGGCAATATTCGGGGCAGCATCGTAGCACAAATTGCAGATGGAGGTGCATAAAAAAGGCCACAAGTGTCGGGTTTGTGCCTGCTGAGCCCAAAGAGGTCGTGCCAGTGCTACACTGTAGTCGCCTTGTGTTTCTTGGTATTGTCTAGACTCTATGTCGTAGACCCTCATCGATCAAAGGTCAGAGTCAAAGTCGAAACCAAAGCCAAAGTCAAGGGACAAAGGGACAGAGGGACCTTTCGTGCATGTCCTACGTTGCATATTGTAAGGGTGGCCCAGCTCGAGGCTTACTTGGTAGGTCTGGTCTTTCTCTCTATCTTGCTTTCTATCTCGCTTTCTTTTTCTTTTTCGAGATCGATTTTAACCACCAGCGGTCAACTTTCAAGCCACATTTCGCATTTCCTGGGGACGGCTGTCGTGATCCTGAGCTGGATGTCCTTCCGTAACAAAATATGTGCTTTGTGAATTCTGGCCAAAAGGGCATGGCATGGTTGCGTCATGTTCCGTGCTGCTAAGAACAATATGATATGAGGGGACCTTGAGGATGATGGCATTGTCGATATCTGATCCACAGGCTGTACTCCGCACTCCAGCCTCAATATCACGATCGTGCCAAATGGAGACATGTCGACACTTTTTATGTCGTATATACGGAGTATTTGTGCTTTTCATAGAAATGAGCCGCCTAAACTTTATGAGGCTCTACTGTTGTCTGTTGTCTGTTGTATGGAGTGCAAACGCCTAAGAAGGACGGAGTATCCGCCGTAGTTATGGCTGTAGCGTGCCGGATGCATAACAGCCGTTATGCCAGGTAAGCCTAGCCTTTTCTTTCCCAGTCATTTTTTTAATCTCTTCTTCCTTTTGGTGGTTGTTCATTCCTGAGTCTTATTCGTCTCCTCTCAGGCTCTCACCGTCACCACTCTACGAAATGTTCTCACTTTGGTTGGCGGAGCATGTCCTCCGCGTTCAAGCCACGCTGTTGCATTTTGTCGCCTGAATCGGCCGAGGGACCAGTCCCTGCCATCATCGCATTACTCTTTCGACTCAAATCAAGATTTCAGGAGACTGCCCAGGACAATAAACAATGCAAAAGCTTATTCTGTGCTGAACTGGGAGTAAGATACATTGACAGTCACGTGTGTTTGAATCAAGGCAAGAGCCTCTGCTCGCCTTGATTCTGGATTCTGGATTCTGGATCTGGACGGACCGCCTGGAGTCTGGAGTCGGGTCTCTCGGAGAGCCCACTCTGTCCGAATTTTTCAGCTTTATTTTCAGCTCGCCTTCTTTTCCACTTTCCCCTTATTTTCTTTTTGCTTCGCTTCTGAGGCGACGAGCTGCACGAATACGGCGCTATCTTGTCTTGTCTCTCTGTCTCTGGAAAGTGCTTGGCCTCTGAAGAGGAGTCGAAAAGTCTTGGCAATTGAAAAGGCGGAACGCGCCCACTTTCAGAGGGCTCCATTTTCTAAGCTGCCATCGCGATCATGAAGAAAGGAGCTAGAACCGAACAGGCCAGACTGCCCACAGGAACGGTTGTTCTCTTCACCTGTCGACATCCGTCAACCGGCGAGGAGAAGAAGTCGAAAAAGAGAAAAAGACAGCAAGCACGACAATAAAAAAAAGAGAATGCCACGCGTCTTTCGGCGCCAGTGGGGTTTCCAAAGACATGTAGAAATTGTCGAGAAGAGAAGGCAGACAGAAGCGAAAGAGAGTTACGAACCTCGAATCTGGACCGGCTCTCCCATAGTCTGGCCTGGCCCCCGCTCGTTTCCTCTGCTCCTCTTTTCCTCGTTTTCTTTCGTTCACCCCTGTTCCCTAGCGTCTCAGCCTAGCCCGTTCGACGGCGGTCTCGATCTTTCTCATTTAATTCGTACAGAACACGACGCCACAGTCGCAGAGCCAGAGGCAGGAGAGAAAAAGAGAAAACGAGGAGAGAAAATGTCCCTCATACGATACACTGTAAAACTACGAGGGGTGGCCTGCCAAGTGCCTGCCGCGATTCTGGCAAGCGTTGGGCTTGCAAGCATTGTACGTCGTAGGAGCGGGTGTATTGCTTGCCTCGGAGGAAAGCCTGAAGCTAGACCTGTTCGTCAGCACGGCTCCTCCATGCCCGATAGATCTGATTTGGAGTGGGAGATCGAAAAAAAAATGAACGTCGTAAGCAAGGAGACTGGGGACAGCAAGAGCGACGGGCCACGCAGAGAAGAAAATGGAAGAGCCCACGATTCCACGAAGAACAACTTGAATGAGGCAGCAACGGTGGTGCTTGTTTTGCTTTGCATTGACGACGTTCATCTGCTCCGCGCTGGCCTCGTCCTTTCCCGAATGGGACGCCGTTCTGAGTCCGATTAAAACGTAAAAAAACGCGTGCAAGATCAGACGGAAGGTGCGCTCCGCATTTTGGATGTGTGTTTGCACGTTTTGACTCCATCGTGCCTTCCAGCTGGGACGACCATGGCGTGTAGCGGCGTCCATCGTGCTTGCCTCATTGATCATTGCTGCTTCGGGGACAATTCACATTTCACATTACACGAACCTCGCTTGCCTCCTTGTCTTTTATTGTGCTCCTCTTTCTCTCTTTCTGGCGTTATTGCTTTTCGGCCTCGACCCGCCGGTCATTTCCAGAGGCATTCGCATTGGGACAAGGCCTGCAATATGGGATGGGCTTCGGGCTATTGCACTGTCACTATTGCTATTGCACTGCAGCGCTATTGGCCTCGCTTGCCCTTACTCTGTACTTCATAGGTCGTATGTCATTATCACTGATCCCCGTCAATCGTCAGTCGTCAGTCGTCAATCATATTGCCATTAACCACGCACGCCACGCCACGCCTGTTGCCCACGCTCGCCACACACGCCCTCGTCCTCGCCCACCCACCCCGCCGCCCTCTTCTTTCCCCTTCTCTTCTCCAGCGTGCCCCCACTGGCGTCCACTAACCCTCCACTAAACCTCCACTAGAAACCCACAAAGTCCACATTGGACGGAGCAGTCTCCGGCTAGGCCATCTGCCAAAGTCTAGCCCAGTCTCTTTCGTATTTCTGGTCTGTCTTTCACAACGGCCGTCTCCCGCTGACACGCCCCTGTCTCCATTGCGCCTGGACTATGGTCGATGGGAGCTACCCAGACTAACTCACCAGCCGGAGTCACAAACTCCAAGAACTGAGAAGCTGCCGCTTTCGCTTTCGCTTTTACTGCTTTTGCTTGCTTCTGGCACTCGCCGCCGTTGCTTCCGCCACGCCACAGGCAACAATACGAAGCCAGGAGAGCTGAAGACGGGAGAAGAGAAGATTGTCAGAAAAAGAAAACGTGCCATAGAATCCTGCCAAAGGGGAGCTGACCAAAACTTGTACAACACACGTTTTTATGTTTATGTTTGCTGCCGAGCACTGACGAGACGTTGTTATTGTCTTGTTTTGTTTTCGATTTTGTCGTCACATCTGCATCGCCATTCCCTTCATAGGTAAGCACACTTTCTGCGTCTCTGCTTTCTGTTTTATTTGCTAGATTGCCTTTTGTCTTGTCTGGTCTTGTCTTGTCTTGCCGGCCTTGTCAGTCTGCTATTTGCCTGTTGGACTCTTTGTCGCCCTGCCCGTTGTTCTGCGTCCGGATGATCCCTTGCTGGGGATTGGAGTTGGAGTATCCCCTGTCCTCGACTCTTCACCGATCTCGACATCGCCATTGACCTCGACTTTCATCTCTCCACCACATCTCGCCTCTCGAGGGTCTCATTCAACCTGCACTTGCTGCACGCCACTCCTCACGGCTTCGCTTGACCCGTGGTTGCGTCGCCCCAAGTTGTAAGTTGTTTGACGATCTGCAGCCTCTTGACGACGAACCCAACTGAGCGCAATCCTTTCGACCTGTCGACGACCTGTCACTGCAACCACCGCAGGAACTGCACCTGTACCCAGATCTGGAGAACGACGGAAACAACAAGGCGGATAGGGAGCAGTCTCTCCAGACTCTCCAGACTCTCCAGACTCTCCAGACTCTCCAGACTCTCCAGAATACCCAGACCGAAAAACGGCACACGGCTTTGGAAAAGACCAGAAAAACAAGAGGGGAACGAACCGGGGGAGGCCCGAGCGACGCGCGGAAGAGCGAATACCACCCAGAAACTGAACCGGTTTTTGCTTTTGCTTTTGCTTTTCGTCGGTTTTTTTTTGTTCCTCAAAGTCAGCTTCGACAATTCTGCAGTTTTGCGGGTTGTTGACGCCTTTTTGTTCTCCTTGTGTTTCTTTCTCATCATCTTGTCTTTTGTTGCTTCTTCCTGGGTTGCGTTGCAATTGATCTTGGCTTTTCCTGTTCTGCTGCCCTCGACTCTCCCATACTGACTCCTTTGCCAAGCAGAAGACCCTCTTTTTCTTCTTCTCTCTCTTTTCTCGTCTTTCCTTTCTGTTTTCCCTGCAAACTGCAATCCTTTCCCCGTCTTTCTTTTTCCTCGTTCCAACTGGAGCTGTTTTCAACCTTGCAAAGCTTTTATTCGCATTTTGCATTTGCATTTGCATTCGCATTGCATTTCAGCATCTCGGATTCTGTTTGCTGCGACATTGAATAGCGAATCCTCTCCGCCCTTTGACGATTCTTTCTCGAAACCCACTACAGACAAAACTCCGACTTCCCTCTTCCTTGCCGCTCATCCCTCGACGATCGCCGACAGCTTCCAGACTTTCAGGCTTCCAGACTTTCTGAGCTTCGTATCCCCCCTCCCCACACGTGCGTCCGACGACTGCCGATCCTTTTTTTTTTTGTCTTCGCCGACAAACATCGTCAATTGTCCATCTCCCGACTTCTATTTACACAATACTTGTGCATTTTGGCATTCGCCATCCGACATTCGACATTCGACATTCCACATTTGACGATTACTTTATTCTGGTTAACTGTCTCGATTACGCCGTGTGCCACCCCCATGCCTCGACGGTAGAATACGGCCTTCTCGACGTCTCCTTGTATTTCTCGACCCCTTTCCAACTTCCCAAATAACATGCACGCACAACGAACCCTGCCGTCGACTTTCGCGATATAGACCGGCACCATGAGGGTCGCCATCCGCGAGCAGCTTGCTGCGCTTGTCGTCATTGCTGTGATGGTCGCGCTGGCAATCGTCTCGATCCCGACCTGGATTTTCGTCAACCACTTCGTTGGCGATGTCGAGTCGAGCGGTCTCGCCCTCACGGCCTCGCTCAAGGCAGCGCGCATCTCGTCGGAAATCGACCTTGTCCAGACCACCTGCGAGAACGTGGCCTCGCGCATCCTCATACAGCAGGCGCTCAGCAATTTTTATGCCGGCAACCATTCCGACAGCAACTGGGCCCTCGCCGCGGAGGACATGCAGAGCGCCCTCGGCTCGGGCGGCTTCACGACGCTTTTCCAGTCCCGACTCTACTCGCGCAACACGAGCGGCCGGGCCACCGGTCTTCTCAATATCACTGGGAAGGGCATCGGCGAAATTGAGCTGCCCTACGAGAACGGCAACGGCTCGCGCGTGTTTCTCGGCGACCCCGACCTGGGCTACCCGCCGACTCTCTACCCAAATATCACTTACAACGACACGGGCATGCCCAACAGCATTGACAACACGACCAATGCCTTTATTGCCACGGCGTTCCCCAACGTGCGACTCACCAACAATGGCGGCCTGCTCCTCGGCCCGCTCATTGTCAACTCGTCTTTCGCTCTCATCTCGCTCACCGTGCCCATTCGCCAAAACTCCAACTCGTTCCTGCTCGGCTACATGACGATTGTCGCGTCCGCCACGAGCCTCATCGACATCCAGACGTCGGGAGAAGGGCTGGGAAACACGGGCGTTGTCCTGATCCTGGGTCCCAACACGCAATGGAACCGCTTCAACTCGACCGACCCGGCGAGCAACGCCACCTACGTGCCCGAAGACCGCGACGAGTTTGGCGAAAACGAGGTCCACTTTATCCTCCCGCCGCTACCATCAGCGTCGGGTGCCGACCGACACAACCACCACGACTTTAAATCCGGGAGCTACTCGGACACCTTCCAGATGAGCAAATTCCCAGCCGTGCTCGACGTCTTTGCCGACCAAACAAATGCCGTCAACAACGCCACGGCAACCCTTTCGACGACCAACGAACAGGGCTATGATGTCGCCGTGGGCTATGCACGGCCACAGTCGACGCTGGTGACTTGGGCTGTGCTGGTCGAACAAGCACACTCGGAAGCCTATGCACCCATTGTGACGCTGCGCAAGATCTTGCTGGGCACTGTGTTTGGCACAGCCGGCTTTGTCATTCTCATCATCTTCCCCTGCGCCCACCTGAGCGTGAAGCCGATTCGCGAGCTCAAGGACGCCACCGAAAAGTCGATTGCGCCGCCCGGATACGCCGACGACGACGAACTGCCCAGCTCCGGGACACGCTCTTCTCGCTCTCGCATCTCGGACCATGCCTGGTTTGTACGATTGCGAACGATGATGGGCTTGAATCGCGTCAAAAAGAAGCCGTCCGGCTCCGATGGACGCGAAGGCGGCAGTGGCCATGCCGTGTTCAAGATCCCGGGTCGCGTGCCCGAACGCAAACACATAATCACCGACGAATTGACGGAGCTGACGGGCACATTCAACGCCATGAGCGACGAGCTGTTCAAGCAGTACGAGTCGCTCGACGAAAAGGTGGCCGAGCGGACGCGCGAGCTCGAGATCAGCAAGAAAGCGGCCGAGGCAGCCAACGAGAGTAAGACTCTCTTTATCGCCAACATCTCGCACGAGCTCAAGACCCCCCTCAACGGCATCATGGGCATGTGCGCCGTCTGCATGGAGGAGGACGACATTGTGCGCATCAAGCAGTCGCTCAAGACGCTGTACAAGTCGGGCGACCTCCTGCTGCACTTGCTGGAGGATCTGCTGAGCTTCTCCAAGAACCAGATTGGCCACCAGGTCAGCTTGGAGGAGCGCGAGTTCCGCCTGGGCGACATCCGCTCACAGGTCCTGTCGATTTTCGACAAGCAAGTGCGCGAGGGCCGTATCACGTTCAACGTCACATATGTGGGCTCCGACCCATTAGACCAGGGCCAGGGCATGCTGCTGGCTGGTGCCAGTGACTCAGTCGCTGTGACCGAGAACGGCCTCTCACAGTTCCCCAGCGTGACCGCCTCTGAGCGGAACAGCCTGGACCGCCGGTTACCAGCACTTGGCCCGGCCGGCGTCGGCCGCTTAAAAGACATGTGTCTCTGGGGCGACCAGCAGCGCATTCTGCAGGTGATTATCAACTTGGTTAGCAACAGCATCAAGTTCACGCCCGCCTCGGGCAACGTCGACCTGCGCATCCGCTGTGTCGGCGAGGCCGAGCATGTCGAGGAAAGCCGCTCCTCATCCTTTTCCAAGTCGGGATCCCACCGTGGCAGCCGTCCACGACACCGTCTTGGCTCCTCCTCTACTCACTCCCAGTCCTCCAAGAATGGCGCCGGTGGCGGCTCCATATCCACCACGACCGGCACGACGCTCTACAAGGGCACCGCCTCGGGCACCGCCATCTCCATCAACCCTCTCGACCCCAAGTCCGTCTCGACCGGCCAGTACCGGATCCGCGAACGCTCCCCGACACCGCCGCCGCCCGGCACCAAGTCATTCATCTTCGAATTTGAGGTCCAGGATACGGGACCGGGTATCCCGCAGCACATGCAAGAAAAGGTCTTTGAGCCGTTTGTGCAGGGCGATTTGGGCCTCAGCAAAAAGTTTGGCGGCACCGGTCTCGGTCTCAGTATCTGCCAGCAGCTGGCGACTTTGATGGGCGGCACCGTGACGCTCAAGAGCACACCCGGCGTCGGCACGGTCTTTACCATGCGCATCCCGCTCAAGTACGTCAAGGACCGGGCTTCGAGCACAGCGTCTAGCAGCATGAAGTCCCGTCCCCCGAGTGTCAGTTCGGCCGACGGTGGCGACAACCGCCGCAACTCGTTTCCCAACAAGGCCGTCGACCCCAACAACATGAACACCAAGCCGAAAGCGCCGCCCGTCCTCGACAAGCAGGCCAGACTCGTGGGTCTCAGTCAGCCCTTCTTCGTGGCCAACCCGCCCGATGCCGCCGCGGCCGAACAGAGCAAGGCCGACCAGCTCGCCGCCCTCGACCGCGCCGTGGCCAACAAGGCCGACGGCCAGGCCCGCATCCGCGTCTTGGTGGCCGACGACAACTCGACCAACATCGAGGTGGTCAGCCGCATGCTCAAGCTCGAGGACATTTACGACGTCACGATCGCCAAGGACGGCCAGGAGGCGTACGACTTGGTCAAGGCCAACATGGAAAAGAACCAGCGTTTTGATGTGATTTTCATGGACATTCAAATGCCCAATCTTGACGGGTTGCAATCGACCCGCCTGATCCGCAAAATGGGCTACTCGGCGCCCATTGTCGCCCTCACCGCCTTTTCCGAGGAGAGCAACGTCAAGGAGTGCATGGAGTCGGGCATGGACGAGTTCCTGAGCAAGCCGATCCGGCGGCCCGCCCTCAAGCAGGTCCTCCAAAAGTTTGCGACGATCCCCGAAGAGCCCGAGACGGCGTCCTTGACACGCAAGACGACGCCCGCGCGGACGCCTGAAGCAGTCGACGTGCCCAACAAGGAGCACCTGGACGGGGCCGACACGTTCAACGAAAAGTTTGAAAAGTTTGGCGACACGTCGTCCGCCTCCAACCCGTCGGGGTCGGACCGCAGCAACTCGGCATCGACGGTCATGAACGGCGCGAGCACGATTACGGCGATTACGACGCCACCGGAGACGCCGCTGGACTTTGACGGCGAGATTGGGAAGCCGGGGAAGTAGACGGCAACTCAGTCTGACGACGGTGTTGGACGGCGGACGGCCTTTTATACTCATCATGATGCGTGCCGATTTTGTTATTTCACATTTGATCTAATACCCTATTGTCTTGTTTTTTTTTTTTTTTATTCTTTATTTTCTATTTAATACAACATCCTTATTGTTGGAGCGAAACACATACTCGACCGACCCTTTCTTTTCATATTAGCATTGGAGACGCCTGGGAGACACTTGGGAGGACAACATATACGGGTCGACAGCGAGAGAAAGGAGGACGATTGCGTCGAACAGGACGCTCAAAAAACCTGCAAAATGACCGGGATGGGATTCACAAAAAGGCGTCTGAGGGTTATATATCATAGGGCTAGCAATCACTTTTGAATTATCTATTTCTATTTCTATTCAATACAGCGTACAACAACCACTCTGTGAGCTATAACATGTTTCATCGAACGCTTCCAACTCCGCCCATTCTAGAGGCTGATATGGCCCTGCTATCCTTCGCTTGTGTGGCCCCCTCATGACACAGTCCGCGACCGAAAGGTGGCAACCATGGGATGGCACACGCAGTCCTCCAGCTGGTTCGTGCACGAGTAGCAAAAGACGGCACCGCAGAAACACTGCACCTGGCGGCACCCATCGGCCACGCGGTCGACCGTGATGTTGCACTGGGGGCTGGAAAGTTAGGGAGATGATAAACAGAATAAACAGAATAAACAGAATAAACAGAATAGACAGAATAGACAGAATAGAAGGGGGGGCACTCACCACTTCCTGTAGCCTTTCTCTTGGATGAGGCGTTCGACGTCCTTGTTGCGGTGGACATTCGGGCGAGTACACGGGAGGGGTTTGTTGCCGTCACTTCCTTCTCCTATCTCTCCCGAATGGGCCTCGTCGTCAGCCCGGCCTTTGCACTGCGTGCAGATCGGCACGTCGCAGCGCACACAGTGGACGGTCCCTTCACGTCCGGGCGGCTCAGGCATCGATTGTCGTTTCCCCTTCCCCTTGCCAAACTGCCGGAGACACGGCAGCATGGGGTTGTATGCCGAGCACGTCGGCACCGGACAGTACAGCGGGTCGGGGCAGAACCACTCGTCGCACCGCAAGTACAGGGCATGCTCTTGCTCCGTCGTCAGAAACAGGACCGTCTTCTCGTTGACGAGCGACACATGGCCGCACGCACACGTCAGCGGGTGCCGCGCCACATACGCGATGCCCGCCAGCAGCCGCCGGCACATGCACAGACAGCACACGCTGGCGCCGCACAGGTGGCAGTCAAAGACGGAGGGGCGGGCATAGTGCGTGCCGCGGACGACACTCGTAAACGGCCGGCCGTCGGCGACGCGGATGCCGTTGACGGTCAGACGGCAGACAATGCCTTGGGCGTCCCGGCGGGTCTGCACGTCGGACGCAGCGCCGGCCACGCACGGTTCTTGGCAGACAAAACAGGAGTGAGTCTTGGAGGGACTGGCGGACGTTGGGCAGATGGGGTCCGGGGTGGTCGTGGACGTGGTGGATGGATGGGCGGCAGACGGGACGTTGGCCGAAGCCACGACTGCCTGGAGAGAGCGAGCGCCAAGCGCCACGTTTGTCACAGTGTCTGTTACAGATACAGGCCCGGACACGGACATGGGCACGAACGCCGGGCTCGGATGAGGTGTAAGCGGGACGATGCCGATCTCGCTCATTGTATCGGCGGTGGAGGTTCAAAAGACGAAAAGACGAAAAGATGAAAAGAGGTAGTTGTTGGGATTTGAATTGGATGACAGAGTCACTGATAAGTGTGGTGTGATGATTTGTTGACTGTGTTGATGGCTTCTGGTGATGATGCAATTCAGGGGTGAATGTAAACACAGAGGGTGTGCATGCCCTATTTTGGGTCACTGGTGCTTTTAGGACATTGGCCGGGAAGCAGCGTCATATGATTGGTATCAATGGGTTTCACATAATATATTCATGAGGAAAGAGCCACCTGCCTCCTTCCTTTTGTTGGTATAAAAAGAAGCTACTCTCTTCTCTCTTCCACGAATGGAAGGCGCCATCTATGTACATGTCGACCACCTTCTCACTTTTCCCCTTTCTCCTTCCTACTTATTCAGTGTGAGCAGCCCCTCAATGTACTTTTTCGTGTCGACGCCAATGCCCTGGGCCAGCTTACTCGCTCCATCCGTCCAGCCGGCACCACGATCAGCCGCCGCAGCGGCTTCTTCGGCGGCGGCGGCGTCTGCAGCCCGCGAGGTGGCAGACGCATTGTTGCTTTTGCCACCAGTGCCCCCCGTGCCACTGGCACTGCCGCTTCCTCCACCGAAGCTCAAGTACGTCGACGTCGACGCACTAAAGGCCCGCATGGCCGACGAGGCGCGGCCCATGCCCAGGCTGAACCCGAGGCCGCCGCCGCCAAGGCTAAGGCTCTCGGATGCATTTCGTCCGCCGCCGCCGGCGTTGTCGGCATGGTCGCTCGCCTTGCGGATCAAGATGATTTCCTTGCGGACGGTGTAGGTGCCAAGCGCGGCAGAGGCGCGGGCTGTGGCCGTAGCATCACTTTCGCAGTCACTCGGTGCGCGGCGGTAGGAGTCGTTGTCAGAGTCGTTGTCAGAGTCGCTGTTAGAGTCGCCTTCACCCTCCTCCTCGACTTCGTCGAGTCCGAACTTGCCTGCCGACTTGCGTCCGCTCACGTCCGCCGGAGACGATCGATCCACCAACCGATTCCACACGATCCACCACCCGCGGCTGGTCTTGCACATCCGCTCGAGCTCCGCCCCGTTGCTGCGCGTGGCGGCGTACATGTTGAGAATCTGCATGTGGGTGTTGAGGGCTTCGACGCGGGGCCACACCGTGCCCGTGCCCTCCACGAGTGGCTGCTTCCCCTTCTTTGTCTTTTTCCCTCTGGGATCCGCCTTGAGGACGGCGTACGGTTCCGGAATGTTGGGGAGGGTCGAGTGGATCGTCAGCATGCCCGGGTCCCAGATGAGGTCGTAGATGGCGCCGGACGCCGACGACGACGGACTGGGCGAAGACGACGCCACAGCTGCATTGAGCATGGCCGCTGCACCAGCCACGCCGGGTTTGTTGGGCCGGTAGGCCGTGGACTTGAGCAGAGGTTTGTGGAGGACCGACAGCTGGCGGTCAATCAGTGTCTGGACGACGGTCTCGCTCATTCGAGGAGGGCCAGGCGAAGAAGCGTCGGCTGGCGTCTCCTCAAACAAGAATGTGTAGAGGAATGGCCGCTGAGCATAGACGACAACACGCAGCTTGTTGCCGGCTGGGGATGTAGGGACGTCTGGAACCGGTGTATCCGCCTGTTTTCCTTTTCCTTTTCCTGTTGTGTCCTGTGCCTTGTTTTCTCTCTCCTCTTGTCTGTCTTGTGGTGTATCTTGTGACGATGTTGGCCGACTCGCTTCATTGTTAGTCTTGGCAATTTCGACAATAATCGTGCGTGATGGTGTTTTGGATGCTGGCTTTGCAGATTCTTTTTCCTTTGTCGAGTCGTCCGTCTCGGCAACCGACGACACACTATCGTCTATCGACGCAGTCTTGTTTGTTTCAGACTGACTGGCCTCGTCGACCAAGGGAATTAAGAAGCGGCCTTGCCGGCTGGTGTTATGGAATCGGGTCCGCTTGTTGGCACTGTCGTCCTTTGCGTTTGTGGGCAGAGTGTCGGACGAAGCATCGCCTGAGCTGCCCCCCAAGCTCCAGTATGTGCCGTATCCTAGCTTCATAATGGACATGTACTTGTCCATACTGCCGCCGCCGGCACTCTCTGACAGTGTAGAAGAAGGCGTGCCCTTTGAGGGTGAGTCCCTGCTCTTCTGTGAGGCAGACGATGCCGATCCGCTAGGCGCTGGAATCGGTTGTGCCTGCGTCGGGGCGGGCGATTTTGTCGTCCGTGCTGTTATTTTCGTCACGGGCGGTGGTGGGAACAGTGACGGGGGTGGAAGCATCCCTGCGTTTTGTGGTTGCTGGTCTTGTGACGGCGATCGTTTTGCCTTCTTCTGCTCTTGGTGCTGCTCCGAGATGCTGCCCATTGTCGACATGCCCTTTTTGCGGTGTCTTGGCTGTCGTGACGGCGCGGACGGGTTGTCGGAAATGCCGTATGCATCCTGGCCCCAGCTGTACACATCCTCCATCCAGTACGTCACACTGCGCAAGGCAGGCCGGGTCAGGGCGCCGACTCCGAGGAAGATAGCCCCGTCTTCGGATCCCAGACCACCACCTGTACCCAGCCAGACCGAGTCGTCGTCTTCGACGTCCTTGTCGGTCGTTGTGTCCCCCTCCGTGCCAAACTCGTCATCGTTCTCTGCGCCCTTTGCCTTTGTGGCATCTCCATATCGGCACACGACCAAGTCGACCAGACCCTGCGTACTTTCCACGAGCCCCTCCAGCACTTCCCGCTCGCCGCTCCCGCGCTCTTCCTCGCCCACGCCAATGCCCAGCTCGCCGCACGCCGCCAGCCGAATCCCGGGGAAGACGTCCCGCACAGGGTTACCGTGCAGCAAGACGGACCACGACGAGAGAAAGATGTCCCAGTAGCGGGAGAGCAGGACTGTGAACCGCGAGCGGGGGCTCGTCCTCCGAAACAAGGCGTCCAGGCTGACGTCGTGGTGCAGCAGAAAGACCGCGTGGGCGCGAAGGAGGTCTTGAAGGAGGAGAGCAGCCGGCTTCACTTCCCGGGCCGAGTACTCGTACTCGTACTCGTCTCCGCCGTCGCTGCCTGGCAACGGCAACCGCGTCAAATCCACCGACGCCAGCATCCACCACCCCGGCTCCAGCTCGTGCACAACCACCCGCGCCTTGTCCGTCTCGATCGTGTCCACCGCCTGGTCGCCCGCAAAACTGCGCCCAAACGCGACCATGCCCTGCGCCAGCCCGATCTGCCGGAGCCGCTCGTTGCGCTCGGCGGGCGCAAGGTGCGACGTGGGGGCGGACGCAGAAGCGGAGCTGCGGCGGCGGCGGGAGTGTGTGGGAGACGCCATATCGGCCGTCGTCGTCGGCATAGACTTTCCCCCATAATAGACGATCTGATCCTCAATCGTCTCGTCGGTTGTGCCCAAACTCGGGTTGTAGATGGCGAGGAAGCCGAGCTGGGCAGGGACGACGGAGGGTGCGCCGCCCCCAGGGCCGCCGCGGCCGGCCGCGGCAGTCTTGTCGGCAGACGACATTGTGTCGTGTCGTCCTCTTTCTTTCGTCTTCTCCGCCTCTTCTGCCGTCTCGCCTAGGCCTTATCGCTCCCTGCGATTACAGCTCGTTGCGATCGAATAGCAAAGTCGTCAACCGGTTCGTTTTGGTTTTAGGTATTTTCTCGTTATAGTGAAGCCGCTGCTTCGGTATATGTCGGGCCGTCACATGCCCATCGTGAGGAGTGTTGTTGGAAAGTGACGTTGCTCGTGTGAGCCCCTTTGCTTTTGCTGTCGTTGATGTTCAGTGCTAGCGTTAGTTGAGGCAGCTCCCTCTCTAGATCCCTAAACGTCACAGGCACCGAGGCCGCTAACGGCCAGAGCTCCCCGCCTAATGCTCATGCTTACATCATCATTTGCGACTACGCATTTCGTCGTCTTCACAAGCTCAAAGCTCAAGTGAGGCACTCGTTTCATTCTCAAGACATCGATTTCGTGTTTGTCAAAAATGCGAAGAAGAACGATAATAAAAAGCTAAAGTACAGCGAAAATAAGACGAGATATAAAAAGGAGGGAAAAGACCAGCTACATCTCAAGACATTCCCTCATATTGGGGGCAGAATCGCAAGTCGTAAAACAGAGATAGAAAAAAGGCCCCATTCGTGCCCCTCCACGATCCCAACGCCCATAAAAACGTAAAATAAAACATAACAAAAAAAAAAAAAAAGCAAACCCACTGGCCCCGTACGGCAGAAAAAAGACAGACATTAATAACCGACCCATAAGCAGACGCAATGCTAGAACGACAAGACAAGGAAAGTAGGACAGAAAAAAAAAAAAGAGACAACAACGCACACTACTCCATCTCCATCCGTCCAGCAATCTCTTCGCTATTTGCCCGCCCTGCCCTTTTCTGCACCTGGCTCTCTTTACTCCGGTCGTTCTTTGAGCTTTCACCCACAGCCACGTCTTCGTCTTCGTCTTCGTCTTCCTCATCGTCCTCGTCCATGCTGTCCAGTATGCTGATGTCGTCGTCGTCGTCGGCAAACCCGCCGTCGTTGACCATTGGCCGCCCGCCGTACTCGTCCATGTCGTCGCTGTCGTCGTCCGGCCGCCACAGCAGCACCTCGTCCATCTCCTCGTCCTCGTCGACGACGACATCGCCCGGTGCCGGCGATATGATGCGGTCGGCGTACTGCTCGCCGAGCCAGTAGCGGGCGCGCTTGTTGGCGCCGCTGCTGCCGTCGGACGCCGCGGACATGCCGGACGCAGCTGAATCTTGAAAGGACAAACTAGGACGCTTCGAGGCCGAGGCCGACGTCGAGAACACCCCCGCATCCGCGGCACTGCTTGACAGCCGGCTGCTGCGGCTGCCGCGGCGGTGCGCCATTCGTGAGCGGCCGCCGGCAATGGCGATGGACGAGTGGTGCTGGTGCGACAAGCGGCGGCGGGGCATGAGCGCAGGGCTGTGCGTCAGCAGCGGCACGCCGCGGACGTACATGTAGGCGACGCGCTTTAGTGCTTTCGAGAAGAAAAAGTAGTGCATGGTCCAGATGGCGCCGTCCTCCTCGTCAAAGGGGTTGTTGTCCGGCTGGTACGAGAAGACGGTGCAGTCCTGCAGGTGCATCTCCTTGTTGATGAGCGCCCACATCTGCGGGCCCCAGAGCGGCGACGCCGTCGTGGACGCGACCGACGGTATTGAGCCGACGGACGCACCGCCCATCGACGAGCCGAGATTCGAATCCAAAACCAAGGAGCTTGGCCGCACGTTGCTCAGCGTGCTGTCAATCAGGCTCATCACTTTGCGCAGATTGCGCTCGCGGCGGAAATCGGCGGGCCGCAGGACGTGCGAGAAGTCGTAGTCGGGGTGCGAGGCGTTGAGGGTGGCGATCAGGTAGGCAAAGGTGCGGCGGCTCGAGATCTCGGCGAGGTTGCCAAACGGACTTGACCGCGACAGCATGTTGCTGGCGGCCATTTCCTCGCGGTGCGGCGGGCTCAGGCTTGCGCCGAGCTTGAGGAGGGCGGCATGTTGCGATTCGAGGGATTTATCAATGTCTTTGTACAGCTTCTTGTCGGAGCCGGCGGCTTTTGTGGTGTAGAGGTCGAGGCCGCCGGTAACGTGGCACTCGGGCGTGTCGAAGTTGAGCGCGCTGGTGACAATGTCAAAGTCGCGGAGCGGTATGAACTGTAGGGGGAGCGGGCGCGATGCGGTTAGTTATCGTGAAGGCGGGACATTGGACGGTGCAGCGATGCAACGACGTCATCGACGCCAAAGCACCAAAGAGCCAACGAGGCGCAAAACAGTAGGATCGCGACGCTGCGGGACAGTGACAGGGCCAACCCCGTACTCCGTAAAATGGAGGACATACCTTCATCGTGGTGGATATGCGTGGGTTGCGTGGGTCTATGAAGCATTTAAAGCGAAAGATGGGGCTGAGAGTCGGATGAGAGGACAGAGGAGAGAGTCGTTGAAAGTGAGGTTGTCGAGATGACAAGCTGTAGGCGGCGCAAAAGGACGAGCGAAGAAGAGTTAGAGGTTATCGTGACGATGCACAAATGTCGGATAGTGTCGACTCAGTATTGCTTTTGTTCAACGCAAGTGACAACGGGTGACCGGGCGTGTGTGATTGGCGACCTGGTGACGTGCGTTGGCGCTGTTGGACTCTCCACCTTTTGAGTAGTAGAGAGGGGGCGGCCTATTGCGTGCGATAGGAAGATGTTGTGGAGAGCGAGAGAGGAGTCGCGAGTGGGACAAGTTACGACCAAGAGGGGGCTCGGGGAGATAAGTCGACGGAGAGCGATGCGACAGAAGGATGTCGATTCGATTTGGAGATGTAGAGCGCGATTGTCGTTGTCGAGAGGGGTGTCAAGATAAAGAAGGGTTTGGGAGAGTTAAGAGGAGGGTCGCGTCAGCTGGACCGGGACTTTGCGAAAGAAGGAGCGAGTCGGGAGTTATAGTTCGCTATGGTAAATGCCAAAGGAACCAAAAAGAGCCAAAGAGAGGGCAGACAAAGAGCCAGTGGTTCACTGGCTCACTGGTTTGCCCTGTTTAATCGTGTCGTCCCGAACAAAAAGAGCGCTACTTTCTTGGTGCTCGTTGGCGACTTTCTTTGCCCTGGAACTTGACTTGACGAAAGCCAAAGCTGAAAGCCAGTAGCGTTCACGTGGAGGTGTGCGGGACCGTTCGTTTGCTGGAATTCGAACTGTTATTTCTGAGAGGCAGTGAAAAGTGAGGTAATAGGATGACAAGGCGCCCAGCCAGAAGTATTAGAAAAGGGATGTCACTGGCTGGCTTGACGTGTAAGGGGTTTGAAGTGGTGTGTGGTGTGTGTGGGAGAAAGAGGAAAGAACGATGAGGAGATGCGACTACGAGAAAGGAAGCAATATACAAAAGAGGGGGAAGCGCACTGTCTAGACGTGCAACAACACGGAAGGCGCGACGGAGAACACAAGGAAGTTGCTTGCCCTGTCGAGATAGGTTGCCGATGTGAGGCGTGGAGCGGGGGAAACGCAGAAAGTTGCAGGTTCAAACGGCACAACTAAAGAATGCAGAATCACGAATCACGAAAAGAAGGGTACTTTACAGAGGAAACAACACATCAGACAACACCTTCACACAGTGTACACAGTAGGCTCCGGTATCCGAGATGCTGAATCGCGCCCGTGAACCGTGTACTGTAAATAGTGAACAGGGGTGCCGACTCATGTCACCACCTGACCTTCTTTGACTGAAGTCTACGAAGAACAAAGCAGATGTAAGCAGGTACTGGTAAAGTGGAGATACTTGTTAGTCCTAATAAATTTGCGGCGATTGAATGTACCTTGTCTACTCGTGTACCTAGAGACCCGTCTGCCCTATCTGTCTGCGCTCTATCTCTACCCACAGTGCCTGCAGCCTGCCAATCACAGCGGCTACCCGGCTGTAGATAACGAATGGGATGGCGTCAACTAGCCACGAGCGTGAGAGCGTTAGCATCAAGACCAGAGAAGACCAGCGCGATCTCGGTGGTTCATGGTGTCGAAATCAATGACTCTTGTCTTGGTCCCGAACGCGCCCGATGGTGTTGTCGTGGTGTTTTGTGACGATCATTAGCGTTGCGCGTGTCAAGGGTCCAGACGCGTGGAAGACTTGGTGGTCTCTTGAAGATGTTGATTTTCAACCATCTTTGGATTGGTTTGTGTTCAAAGCAGTGGCTTGCCTGGAATGGTATTCTACTACATAATACAACAAACAGCCTTGCAGCCAGAACGGTCACTCTCCTTGTCACCCCTCTGTTGTCTTTCGACGTCATCGGACTGGCCTCCCTTGTTCCTCTGAGACATGACAAGCACAGACAGCTGTTGTTGCGCCCTCCAATGCGTGGGTGATAATTTGAAATGCAATTCGCTAAAGTGCCGATCAAAAACGTACAAAAACAGCAAAACCAAAAGCAACAGCACAATGCAATAAAGCCAAATATCCCTTCGTGCACCATGAAACGCCGTGCTCTTGATATAAGAGCGGTGCTGTCCCTAGAACGCCATTATTCTTTTTTGTCTTCGTCTTTTAATATCCGATGCTAGTCGTCGTTCGGCCAATGTATCATGCGTGTATTCGATCCGGCCTGCAAGGGGCTGTGGTCTGGAGTCGTCCCATGATCTGAGATGTCTTGTCACATCTGGTCCCTCGTCCCTCGTTCTGTCATCGGCCTGCCTTTCGCAGTTGTGATCATATATTTGCCTCTTGTCTCTTGTCTCTCCTTTCCCACCTCGACATGGCTGGGCTTTGCTCATAGGAATCCACCCGCCTTCAGGACTTTTTGAACTTCTTCAAACTCCTGCCAACACGAACCCGTCCTTGGTTAGCCACGGCGCAGGAGACGAGAGTTGAGAAAGAAAGGGTAGCGTGTCGTAGTTGGCTGTCGACTCGAGAGGCAGAAATAAACGCAAAAAGGTAGGGAAAAAAAGATAAAAGGGGCAATGGAAGAGGACCATTCGATCAATGGTAAACGCATGACGCATACGGTCCCGAGTGACCATTCTACCGGAAGAGGTCTCGAGGTCTCCTCGGTGGCCTCATGCGTCTACATGATCTTTGTGACTTCTTCCTCGACCTGAAAGTTTTAGAGAAATGGGCCACGGGTCAGCTGAGAAGTGGCACATAGGGGAGAGGGCGGCGAGAAAGCAGAAGCAGAGGGGGTACATAAACGAGCCTCGACATGACGGGGGTAAATGACAAAACAAAACCGATACCAATACCAAAACCAAAAACAAGAGTGCATACGCAGACGCTACGTACCTCCATGTCTTCGAGCGAGTCTTGCTGTCCGATACACCGCAAGACGTTCTTTTTGCTGCTCTCCTGCAGCTCGCCGGCCAGCAGCAGCTCGTCCAGGATGTAGTAGGCCTTGGTGAAGGAGAAGATGATATCGAGCTCGCAAACGTTGCCGTAGTACTTATCCATCTGTTCGACGTAGCGGTGGATGATCTCGAGGGTG
Organism: Sporothrix mexicana; assembly: GCA_021396375.1. Taxonomy (NCBI): domain Eukaryota; kingdom Fungi; phylum Ascomycota; class Sordariomycetes; order Ophiostomatales; family Ophiostomataceae; genus Sporothrix; species Sporothrix mexicana. The sequence continues at coordinate 15,132 of WNYC01000060.1, read as the reverse complement.
ATGAGCTCGTTGTCGTCAGAGGAGCAGCCGGCGATGAAGAAGAGGGAAGCATAGCGGCGGTACACAATTTTGGTGTCTAGGTCGTTAGCGAGAGTTCTTCAAAGTTCTTCAGAGTTCTTCAGCCTCACGCGCCGCGAGGGACCTACTCTTGTATTCCAAAAAGTTGCACATGCGGGTGCGGCGGGCGAGGACGAGCTGGGTGACGTCCTTGACAATCTTGGCCTTTTCCTTGGGCGAGAGGGTGGTGAACCACTTGGCGAGGCGCTGGAGGTGTTAGCAGGTGGGCTGTTGCAATCGAGCCAGGTCGTATGGGCGGGACCTACCACTTTGCCCTGCCGTGAGAGAAGGATGAGGTAGCTAGAGGTGAAGACGGTCCGTCAGTTTGGTGATCCCACGCGAGCAGTCGGGCAAGGCACCGACGAAGCGGAAAGGGGGTCGATTCGGAGCCCTTACTTGATCGCCATGGCGAGGGAAGGGAGTGTGGTCGGGGAAAGAAACTGAACTCGGTGGATGCGATGATGATAATGCGCCGTAGTATGCGCCGTAGCTTGTGTGGTCGTCGCGATGCTTGGCGCAATTGGGAAGTTTCGATGTGGTGTCGTGGGATGCGGAATGCGTTCGGCAAAAGGAGGTGTAGTTCAAGGGACAGATATTTGGATCACCTTTGGCTGGGCACATAGGCTGGGGTCTGGAAGCTCCACCAGTGAGAGAGCAAGGCACCCGCCAATAGGAGGCAAAGGTGGGGTTGGCCTTTTTGGTGTTTGGCGGTGGCCTGCTTTCAAACGAATTTGGCCCAGGGTCTCAGCGATGATGTGCCGCGCTGAAGCGTGGCGGCACAGCGGGGTTACAGCACCAGAGCACGCAGCAAAGGGAGGGGCAAGCCAACATGGCAAAACTGCCTAAAGAAGAAGCGTCGACTTTCGACAAGACAACAGACTCTGAGGCTTCGTGGGGGTGACTCCAAGTCGGCATAACTCTGCCAACGGTCTGTCAAATGTTTACAATGGAATACGTGAAGATTAGTAAATAAGTCCCCCTCAGTCTCCCTGGCATAAAATGTAAGCGAAACACTGAAAGCGTCACGAACGCCGTCTCGCCAAAACAAGGAGGCTTGATCTGACATCTTGCACATGCTTTACACGTGCTGTGCAGCGCATGTGCGGGACAAGCAACAAGAGAGGCGCACTCGACGCACTGGGACAATTACGTCGTAAAGATACGCGCCCGTCTGTCTACCATCCGTCGTAATTACTGAGGACTTGTCGTGCTCTGTCAGAATCTGGCGAATGCGCCCACGCCTCTTATTGCAGATGCCGCACTTTCCCTATTTGGCGGGCTGCCTGTGGCCGGCAAACCCCCAAATTTCTCTTTCTGCATTTTGTTGGCGCGTGGGATGGGATGCATCTTGCATCAGAGGAAGGCGGGCCAGCCGAGCCTGGAGCGTGGGAGAAAGGAGCAGGATGAGGCACGGGAGGACTCGCGACATGTGTGGAAGGAACGAGGAAAAGGCGCGAGCAGAATAATTATACGAAGACTGCTGCTTCCGTTTCGGTCTTCGTCCTTTTCTATGTTTTGCGGTTTCTGTTCTTGATTTTTGAATATAAGGAAGGGCCGATGGACAGTCAACGAACTAAGAAAACCACGCCCTTCACTCTTGTCAACCTGTCAACCCCATCATCTCCCTCCACTTCGCATTCGTATTTCCCGTTCCCTATTGTCCGTTTCACCCTCCTCACTAATATACGATTCCGCGAGTCGATCTTCTGATTGTCCCGTCTTTCCGAGTAAGTCAAGCGCTTCCGGGAAAGGCTCGCCATTTTGTTTCGGTATCGGCTCCATGACTCGCAGGCTGTTCCGTTCATTACTAATAGGACAGATTCAGAACACGCTTGTGCCCGCCCGAAGCGCTACTCTAGGGGCAGTATGGGAGTTTTCTTCTTACATTTTTCCTGTTCCTCTTTTACTGTTCTTTAACTTGTGAACGCCCAGGCCGCATACGGCTTTAAACTCTTTTGTTTCCCTCGCCCTCGCCCGCTGTTGTCAACTAGTGTCCGTTGGAAAGTTCTTTCTTTTTTTTTGTCCTATCCTTCTTCGGCCTCCCCTCCTCCTTACAGATTTTTCTTCTATGTACTCCGATGCCAGGGTTCTTGTTTTATTAGAGGACTTCGAGTTGCTCTTATTTGCCGATATATCTCCTTCCTCTGACGACGAAGACTTTCTAGTTCGCACTTTCGTCCTTCGTTGTTTTCTGCTACCTGCCAACTTCTTTCTACTCTTCCCCAATTCTCTTTCCATCCTATTTTCTCACCTGCGTGCTCGGAAAGAACCGACCACGCTCCCCCTCACACTCCCTGTCGACCGAGCATACCAGAACTGAGAAACCCAACCACACACGATTCCCCGGCCAGAGCCTCCTTCCCCCACGAAAATCACGAAAATCGCGAAAAAGACCGATCACGGCAAGGACCCTTTGCGGCCCCTTTTGCACCAGCACAATGACCAAGCTCATTCTCTCGACCGGGTGAGTACTCTTCTTTGCGCTCCGTCTGCTGTTTGCCGTCGATGCGTCGATGCGGCTCTACTGGTCCCTCTTGGCCCATTCGTCATCACTCAAGTTAGATGCCGCCCCACGGTCAAGGTCGGACTGTCGAATTGCGCAAGGGCGCATATCCGCCAAACTGAAGAAACCCCTCGCCTAAACCTGGTTGATGCAGTCGTCCTTCAGCCTTTTTTGTTGCTTTTTTTCTCTAACCACACCCCACTTTCGGCCCCATGCACGCACGCCGACTTGTACCTGCAAGGCATCTGCTAATGTAGAATGATTTGAAATCCAGCAATATCGTCTCTGGTGGCCCCTCGATTATTCGTAAGCCAGGCGCATTCCGGTCCAACCTCGAGTTGACCAGCTCGCTGCGCAGCAACTTCTTGGCCGCACAGCACGAGAGCGAAGAGGAGGAGGAGTACAATGCTCGGAATGGAAGTCCTGCCGAGACCGGCGCGGCTACAAACGGAACGGCAACAACAACGAATGGCACAAACGGCGATGCGACGTCAGCAGGAACAGCCTCGCCAAACGGACAGGCGAACGGAACACCACATACAAACGGGCATGCGAATGGAACGAATGGAACGAATGGCGTGAACGGCAGCAACGGCACCGACCGGCGGCGCCCGCCATTGGCGGCTTGGACAATGCGCGAGGACAAGACCCTGTACATTCCACGCATCGACTGGCCTCTGGTTGGTGGTGATTCGGCCACTTCAACAGCCAATGTCGAAAGCAGCAGCATCACCAGCGGCAGCAGTGGCAGCAGCAGTGGCGGCCTGCAGGAGGAGGCTTCGCAGTACGACACGACCGTCAAGCTCTTTTTCCTGCCGGGTGCCGCATCGGCCGACACTGCCGCCCGCGCCCAATATGTCGACGAGGCGCTGGGGCTCGTGTTCCGCGAGCTGGGCGTCGACAGCATCGACCTGCTGGTGCTCTCGTTCCCCGGCATGTCGTTCGAGGGCGACTGCGAGTGGGAGGCCGACAAGATCAATGCGACCCAGGGCAACGACGACGCCGAGGTGGCCACGTGGGCCGCCTCGGCCGAGCCTCTCTATAAAGAAGGCAAGGTGCGCCGGCTGGGCGTGGCCGAGTTTGGCAGCGAGAAGCTGGCGCGGTTTGTGGCGCGCGTCGCCGTGCGGCCGGCCGTGGACCAGATCAACATCCACAACTGCTGCAACGTGCCCCCTCCCCTCGCAGCGCTCGCCAAGGCCCAGGGGATCGAGCTGCTGGTGCACTCGGACTGCACAGACGTGCTGCCGCCGGGCACACTGCGGGAGCTGTTGGGCTCCCACGGAGCGGGCGTGCTGGCGGATGACAACGCCTGCACAGAGACCTCGGCAGACGCCCTGCGCGGCGACCTGACGCCGCAATGGGTGGTCAAGTACACGGCAGTTGTGCGCGACCGGGGCGTGATCGAGAACAAAGGCTACTTTGCTGGTGCGCTCCTGCACGACGAGTAGACGGACGTCGTCCCATGTCGTCCTTGATTCTGGCATTCTATTTTGTGGCGTTTTTGTTCTTCATGGCGATTTATTTCTACTTTTCTTTTTGTTGTGTTTTTCTTGGACGTCATGAACGTTGCTTGTGGCGGATCTAGCGTTTGCTTTCTTTCCGTTTTTCCCCATTGTCTCCAGATATGATCTTTGTGCCTAATTTTCATTATACATCTTGCCTCCATCATCCTATATTGGATACTGGATGTGGCAGTGCGTCGTACTTTGTAAATACAAAATATGAATTAAAAATATAAAAATATCAATATCAATAAGTGTCCCGCTGTCCCAAACGCCGTATTGTGTGTATGCTATGCCTGCGCCCCGTCTGCCTTTTGTTGGTTTATGCTCCCGGCTCCTTACTCCGTGCCTCACTCCGCTCTGCACGGCGCTGCCCACCTAACCCAGCATGCTGCGCTTCCGCCCGCGCATCCGCACGTCCTCGAGCTTCCGCAGCACCGGCCCGGACTGTTTGAATGCCTTGCCGTACGCCTTGATCACCTCCTCAAACAGAGCCTCGGCCCGCGGGTGCGTGCTCCCAAACGCCCGCTCCAGCACGTACAGGTCCACTGCCCGGTCCTCGTCCGACGAGCTCTGGCTCGCCAGCCCAAAGTCGATAATCACGATGTCCCCCTCTAATGTCTCTAATGTCCTCGCTCCGCTCGTTTCGGTCTCGCTCGGCTGCGCCTCACTCAGGCGCAGCATCAGGTTGCTCGTCGTCAGGTCTCCGTGGACAATCCCGACCTTGTGCAGACTGCCCACCGCCGCGCCCATCTTCTCCAGCAGGTTTTGAAGCGACAGGTCGGCCCGCAATCCCTCCAGGTCCTTCTCCGCGTCGCCGGCGACCGGCACCGTGGCCAACCACTCGTTCAGGCGTGCCCGCACCGGCCCGCCCTCGATCCATTCCGTCAGCAGACTCCCGCCGTTTGTGGTTGTGCGTCCGCCCTCGCCCTGGCCCTCCTCCTCGATGTCCACCGCGTACAGCGCCGGCACGGGCACGCCCTCGCGGCGGCACTTGTGGAGGATGCGGGCCTCGGCTAGGATGCGTTGGCGGGTGAGGCGGGCGTCGAGCACCGGATGGCGGTACGGCTTGGGCGGGCGGAACTTGAGGGCGCACTGGCGGCCAGGGTCGAGGTAGGTGGTGCGGTAGACGCGGGCCTCTGCGCCCTGGGCGACGAGGGTGGGCGCTGTCGCAGAAGAAGACTGGTAGGTGAGGATGCGCGGCAGGGGAAAGGCCACGGCCTCGGGCGCTGGTGGCTGTTCTGGGGCGGTCATTGTGAGAGAGGGATGGTCGAGGCTGATGAAAGGGTCATTAATTGTCGTCGCCTCTTCAATCGTGCTGTCGAGTTTAAGCCCTTGATCTGGGAGTTACGTCGTGGTCGTACGTCGTACATTCAAAGATCTTTGATCTCGAAAAAGGTGGGGTTCAACTTTTTTTTGGCTTTTGGCCTGGCCCCTGTTCTGTCATTGTCTCTGACTGACATGTCCCGCCTTCGAGAATCGAAAAAAGAATCCACACCACATGGCGGTCAGCGTGGACTGCCACCCACCAAAATCATGCCAATAGGCAATAGCGCCAACAGTCCTGCTGCCCGCCAGATCCAACCGCCAACAGTGGTCGATTCGCTGCAATAGCAGTAGCCACATAAGCTTTCAATATCCAACACAACCAACCTTGCCGTTTTCTCTTTCACTCGCCCTCATTCTCCAAGTAAGACCTGCCGCCTCGCATGAACCGCACTGCCTGTGCACATTTCTTCATACCCTTTTTGCCTTTTTAGGGGTCCTGGGTCCGTCCTTCTAGGACGGGGGATCTGCTGTGCGGCCGCACTGCAGCGGGCAGATTTCGGTCTGCAGGCACGAGTTTTATTGTTTTATTTGGCTGCAAGGGGCGAGGCCAAGGAAACCTGTCGTCTTGGTCCTGGACGGGACGGATGAGGTAGTGGACCGGAGAGGGGGTGCTGAAAAAGTAAAGTCAATGGAAAAAGAACCCGAAGAAGGGCGAGAAGAAGACGAAAAGGTGGACAGAGGCTGGCTACGGAAATGCAGAGATGCAGGCAAAGTCGATCTGGGACGGGAAGACACGAATCTGGGGACAACATTGATTGAACACGAGTTTACGAGCACATACGAGCTTGTTGGCGAACATCGGACACGACAAACACGAACGATGTGTAGCACGAGCAGGGCGTTCATAACGGCCAATGCTGGCAGCCATGGCGAAAAGTCATACTCCGAACTCCCTCGCAAATAAGCAATTACGGAAAACGGAAATGAAGGGAACCGCATGAGCTGAGGAGATGAGGACAAGGCCATATAGAACACGACATTGAGGTCGGATGCAATCAGCCAGCCTTCCGACAAACAACGTGACGTTTGACTTGGATCACGAGTCGAATCAACAACTAACAGATGAACTCAACTGACATGACATCCTCGCGTCGTTCTTCACTTCTTAAGTGCTTCACCATGACATCCCACGCAACGCGCGCTCTCCTTCTCGATTCTGTCTAGCGCTGCTAGCGCCAATTGGATGCACAGCGGCCCAACAAAACGAGAACAGGCCGTGGTCGAGGAAGGAGAATCCAGAGGAACGCGCGAGAAGACGAGAAGCACACGTTGCTTGGTCTTGGTGGCGTACCGAATATGAATACTCCGTATTGACCAGCCTCATCAAGCCATGCATCGTCTCAGCAGCGGTCTCATGCAGCTAAGACAAAGAGTGTCCACAGATGCAGGAGACGCCCGAGATGAGATGCCCAGGAGCCAGAGACCCAAAGAAGATACAAGATACAAGAAGACACTTCTCAACATGTTCGCACACGCTGGCTGACCCCCGCCATCTGCAGCGCAAAGGAGGCCCCTCGGCCCCATTCTGGCTGGCCTGTTGGATGAATATGATGTGCTGGCCGTTGGCGACAGTGGAGATGGACCCTGTTCTCGGTGGTCTTTGGTGGTTTGTCCGTGGCTTCAGTGGCCTCTGTCCCCCTGGTCGCAACCTGCAGCCAGCGTCACAGCCAATCAGTCTGGTGGAGAGAGTGGAGTGAGGGGATCGCAGTCGACTGACGAGGAAGAGGCCAGGGGGACAAGAGGAAGAACAACTGGCCAGTTGGGTCATGGCCGGGCCAGGAGACGAGCCCATTTGTTGACGCGACGAGGAAGCAAGATGACAGGAGATGTTGATAGGAGAGTTGACTGACAGACGACAGACGACAGACGACAGACGACAGACGCGCAGACAAACTCGCAGGGTCGAGCGCGCTCGTGAGCAGAAAGCACAGAGCGAGTAAGAAAGCGAGTAAGATTCCCAAATCCCAAGACTCACTCTCCCCACTACAATCGCGGTGTGTTTGAGACACACCTCGGACCCGGTCTCGTCGAGTGTCAGTGTCGACGATGCCTCGCTTTCTGCTGCAGGCGGTCAAGCAGATGGCGGGGAAACAAAACAATAATAAAAGGAACAACAAATGCTTTGATTTGGTCTGAACGCAAATATGTAATAAGGAGACGGAAAGGGAACAGAAAGGGGACGGAAAGGAGAGAAGCAAAGAACACCTAAAGGAAGAGACATCTCGCCTCCCAGCCATTGCCTTTGCCTCCTTGCTTCCACTTTTGTTCACAACCAGCCGAGCCAACTGTGACTGTCTTACCCCGAGTCGTCCTTTGCTTTTCTGTTGTTGTCGCCCTGAATTGATGTCGTATGTCGTATTCGTATGCTTTGATGTGTTCATCAATCCATCAATTAGATTGAATTGACGCTGCCTGCAAACGTCAACGACCAACTCCCCAAATCATAGCGCCTGTAGTGCACTCACGCCAGAAACCTTCGCCGGCCCTATCCGCCGCTCCCGCCCAGTCCGTTCCAAGTTGTCGTCATCTGAGCCTGTCGCTTTCTGTAGCGTGGTGTGTCTTTTGGGACGGTCTTTTCCTTTTTTACTTATGACCGCTGTCCGATGTTCTCGCGTGCCCTTGGTGCCTTCCTTTTTTGCCTCCAAAAGTGCATCCCCATCGCTTTTTCAAGCTAGTCTCCTCTTCTACAAAATCAACACCCCCCCCCTCCTTCCTGCAGAAGCGCACATGAACCCACCTCACCTGCATCGCTCTCCTCCTGCCCTCCCACTTTTGTCTCTTTTTGCATTTCCCTTTTCTCCTTTTCCTTTCTTGTTCTCTCTCTTTCCCTTCTTCTGACCTCCTACCTCTCTTTTGTGAATTCGTTCCTTCCCGTTGTTGTACAATCGCATACTCCATACTCTTTGCGCCGTACTCTTTACTCACATGGAAGGACCGACCGCCATTCTGCCGTATTTACTTGACCACTCGCTTCACGTCCCTCACCGTCCTTGACCGCCGGTCTTGTGTCCTGCCTCTTGCATACCCAATTCCCCCCTTTTACTTGTTACCTTTACTCGTTATTCACACAGAGCATACGATCACGTCAACCAATCTGCACTGCACATCTATGGACATCAACGGCCTCTTATCGGACAACACCTATTTTTGCACAACCACAAACTATTACTACACTTTGAGATATACACCCAAGCACAGCATTCACCCGAACCACCACCACCCTCACCAAAACCAAAACCAGCAAAACATCTGGCTGCTCCCGCCTCCGCCAGATCTGTCGTCGTCCCCCTTCTTGTCTAGCAGCACCAACGCCATGTCGTCCGACTCGGCCACGCGCCAGTGGACGCTGGTACTGGTGCTGACCGCTCTTTTTCTGTCGCTCGTGGTGGTCGGCCAGATCATCGCCCGCTACGGCGCCGCCTACTGGGCCGCGCCCCGCGAGATCGCCGCCCTTCTCGACTCCGCCGACTCGTCGCTCCACGAAAACGAGAGCTACGACCGCGACGTCGCCAAGGTCGCCCGGCGAGACGACAAGCTGCGGCTGGGCAGGCTGTTGGGGGAAATCCAGCGCGCCGGCGACGACCTGCGAGAAGACCTCAACAATGTCTTGGTCATACCACGAGAAGACGCCGACGATTTTGGGAGCCGCGCCGAAAAAGACGACCATCCACGGGGGACGGAGAGGCGGCGAGTCTCTTCCTCGATATCTTCCTCAGTATCTTCCTCAATACCGACCGCCCGCCAGCCCGCACATATATCCATGCCCATGTCCTCGTCGCCGTCCCCCCGCCTACGCACGTCCGCGCGCATCCTGTGGGCGGCCAAGCGCACCCACCTCGAAGAACGCCTGCGCCGGCTCGACCTGTTGCGCATGCGGTTTCTGGTCGTGTACATGAGCATCGTGGCCGCTACAGCCACAGCAGCGGCTGAGCGGGTCGAGAAGTCTGCCGAGAAGAGCGCCGAGATCGCCACGACCAACGCGGCGGCTGTCACCGCCGCCGCCACCACTACAGCCCGCCCACAACCACGCAACACACCGACCGGCCGGACAAGTCGGGCCAGCAGAGAAAGCCGAGAAAGTCGGAGCACCAGCTCCAGCAGCAGCGACGGCGACGACTCCTCCTGCAGCAGCTCCAGCAGCTCCGCCGCCAACAGCCCGCTCATGAGCGCCACGACGCCCTCGATGCCGACTTCACCCTCGGTCCTTGCCGCCCAGACTGCATCGAAAAAGTCGACCGCCTCCATTGTCGCTGCGTCCGTTGCCGCTGCCGCCGCTGCTGCCGTCGCTGCAGGAGACACCGACGACGTCTACTACCCTTCTTCACCAACCAGCATGCCCGCCTCGCCAGGCTTTGGCACCCATCCTTTCCTGAGGAGCATTGAGCAACGAACCAACCCAAAGTCTCAATCGCAGCCCCCTTCACCGCCCGCCACACCCCAGACGGGCACCGACGACTTTGACGCCATGCGTCGCAAACCGCCATCACGTCGCGTCACCACTCTTGGGATTCGCCCGCCCGATGCCACGCCCGAACATAACCACCGCGCCGGCTGGATGGGTGTTGTGCAGGAACTACAGCGGTCGCCGCTGCTGCACAAGCGGCACACGTCCATTGAAATGTCCATGGCTCGCCGGTGACAACGACAGGCGGATGCGCTCGGGCACCTCCATCCTCTGCCTGCGACTCTTGCATAATTATCATTATCTTTTCCCTTCTTTTCACCACCCTTCACTTCACATCACACTCTTCAGCAATTCATGATCCACGATCCACGATCTACGGCAATGATTTCAATATGATTTAATTCATTCGCATTGACATCCACATTTACATTACACTTACACCTATCTTAATGAAAGCGAAGACGATATCAACAAGCGATTCGACTCGATATATTTACGTTTACTCTTTTCCGGCGATACGAAACGATTCTTTTAATGGCGCGAAGAAACTATGAAATCACATACTTTTCACTTTTTTTCCCACACAAATTTACGATCAAACACAAACAACACGGCGTTTTGGATTTCAACTTTCAACTTTCAATTTCACTTTCAACTCTACTTTTTCAACAATCAATGGCTGCAACATGGGCCAATGAATGATGCATTACGTTCATCAATTTATTTTTCTTTTTCTTCGGCCCCTCGATTTTTACGAATACAGTCGATTTGACGGCTCAACAAATTTTCAATGATATGTCAATTGTTTTCGAGGTCGACACGGAATTCGCCCAACAAATCAAATATTACCTGCCTGCTCGGCATATTGCGGCGCATTTGCGACGGTTTGCGACCTGCGGCCTATGACGGCAATTATCAGAGGTCCTCAACTGCTATTCGTTCCCCTTTTTCACTCCATCTTGTGCACTTTTTTTTACTTAACCTCGCCCACTCGTATTCCCTCTGACGTGCGACGTCACACGGGACGTTACCTGGCGGGCGGGAGTGGGAGGGTGTGGCAAAGCAAGAGCAAACCAGGCAAATCGAACTGAACCATACGGAACGACCAAGCAAAATCCAACCCAACACGGAAGAAGAGGGGAAAGAAATCTCATCCTATCACATTCTGCCGCTGTTCAAATCACTTGCATCAGCTGTCGGTTGTCTGATGTCTGCAGGACTTCTGCCTGTTCCTTTTGCTTTGCTCCATGCTGCACATGGCAAGCCTTCCGAACCACCCGCCTTCTCCTCAGTGCCCCTCTTCCTTTGCCCTCTTCTCATATTCTACCTGTTTCTACCTGTTTCCTCTTTTATTTGTTAATCTATCTTTCCCTTTTTGGTCTTTCTGGTGGGCTATTCTTGGCTATATACTATATATTTTTTGGTTCCTGTATTGGTGTTTTCTGTATGGAGTATTCTTCTGGATTTCGAGGCGGGTTGGCAGCTCTACATCTTTTTGGCGATTTTCGACTTTCAAATGATCTTCGCTGGTATGCCGGGTATGGCGATCACGGCTTTGCCGTTGACGCACGTTTATTGATTTATTTTTACCCGGTCTTTTCCTTCTTCTTCCTCTTCTTCCTCTTCTTATTGACCTGTTCCTGGAGACGGCTTTTATTTTTATTCGATCTCCTTTTTGGTCTTGCTCATCACGGCTTTCGTCCCGACAATGGCTCTTCTTCTTTTGATGGACTTTAGGTCATTTTGCACAACAAAAAGATACCCCCTTTTTATTTTTTATATACTTTCTTCAGCCATTCCAAATATGGATCATTTCACACTTACTTCTAACAGACCTATATATAATATTATTATTATTATCCGCCTTTCTCAGTTAGTCCTGACTATTAGCGACTAGCTAGGCAGAACCTTTATAGGGAAAAAACTACTATAGAACTATATGTGTAAACTTTCCGGCTTACGGGGTGCGTATTGGCCTGTGAAGGCCCTTAATAAACAGGTAAGGTGCGAAGTTAAAGGTGTAGGATAAAATAATTAGAGTGGAGGGAGAGAAGTAGACGTGGTGGATAAAAGGGATAAATAAGGGGGTGTATGGTGTATGGTTTGTTTTTTTTTTTTTTCTTCGGCGTTAATACCGACCGTTTAAGTATTGTTAGTACTATAACGAGCCTACCGCCGTTATCGCCTTCGGCGCTCGACTATTCGATAATTAAAATAAAAACGAAGGCGGACGAAGCGGCCACTATAGTATTATAACGAGCTTACCGCCGTCGTTTTCTTCGGTATTCGACTATTTAATAATTAAAATAAAAGTAAAGGTAAACGAGGCGGTTATTATTAAGATTATAAAGGTATTAAACGAGGTAACTTTAACCGTAATTATAAAAGTATTAAACGAAGTAATTATAGTTGAGATATTTTTTAAAGAGTAAGCTTTAATCGAAGTTAAAAAGCGTTATATTTATAAAGTTAATACCGTTAATTATTTTTGTAAATTAACTTTAAAGAGTAAACTTTAATCGAAGTCGAGGAGTACTATGCTCGTAAAGTTAATACCGTTAATCGTTTTTATACGTTAACTTTAAAAAGTAAGTTTTAATCGAAACCGAAAAGTATTATACTCGTAAAGTTAATACCGTTAACGGTCGGTAGAAAGGTTAGTTAAAGTAAGTAAAAGTAATAGTAATCTTTCAAACTTTTTAACGAGGTTATACTTTAAAAGTTTTTCGTTTTAAATAAACTAACGAAGAATTAATTTAGTTATTAAGCCTTTTTATAACCGATAGTTAAGTTTTTCGAAAGTTTAAAGTTAACTTATCGGTCGTAATAACGTCTTAATATACGATAAAATTATATATTTAACCGTTTCGTTTTTAACGCCGTAAAAGTACTTCGAAAAGTTAATTATATAACGTTTAAAAAGGTATACGCGTAAACCGATATAGTTAGTTTATATTTACGTTAAAAGGTTACTTTTAGTTTTTATTAAGTATAAATAACGGCGTCGTATAGTTTTCGCGGTTTAATAAAGTAACTTAAAAATAGTAACTTTTATTAAACTAAAGTTTATTTTTTATTATTACTAAACCCTTTAACGGTTAACGATTATAACTTAGTTTATTTTTTTAAAAAGAGACGGCGAAAGTAAAAAAAAAAAAAATAAATAATAGTTAATAAACGGTCGAAAATAATAAATTACGTTTTAAATAATTTAAACTTTTATTTAATAGTTTAATCGGAATAAAAAAACGGCTCAGTAATAATTTAAGTATAAGTTTAATAATAGTATATTTACTTCGAAGTAAAAAAAGTAAATAAATATAAACCGGTATACTTTAAAGATAGTACGAAGATATTTATAAAAAATAATATTAAAGAAAATAATCGGCCGACGATTATTTATCTTTAAAAAAAAAATATTTACGCCGTAAACCGTAATACTTTAAAATATTACCGTATAAATTATACGTATTTACGAAAACGTATAACTTTACGTTTTTTTAGTAAGTCGTGTAAAAGCGTAACTTTATATAATAAAATAATATTTTATTTATTAAAAGTACTTCGAAAAAAAAAACTTTTTATTAAGTTAAATATTAAGGAAACGGGTTAACGGACGGAGTATAAGGACGGTAGCTTAATTTAACGTAAACGTCGTTATCGAAACCGTATAAGTACGAAAAAAGTAAAAAAGTTTATTTTTCTTTAGTTTAAATATAACGCTTTTCGGCCGCGTTTACTTCGTAATAATATTTTAAACTTTTCGTAAAAAGTAATAGTAAAAACTTATTATATAGTTATTTACGAAAAAGTTAATATTATTTATAAACTTAAAAGTAATAATTTAGTAATATTAATAAAAAGCTTAATATAACGGCGTCGTAAAAAAAATAAATAAAATAAACGATAACGAAAACTTTTACGAAACGCCGACGGTAACGTAATACGGTAACGTCGTTTTTTTATTAAAGGTAAACTTCGTCGTTTAATTTATTAAATAGTTTTCGATTTAATTAATTAATTAAACTAAAAAGTAAAAAGTATATAATATATAAATAAATTAACTATAGTAAATATTATCGAAAATACTTTAAATATCGAGTTAAAAAAAAAAAACATCGTAACGCTTTCGATTTATACGCCCCGTATAACGTTTATAAAAAAACGAACCGTTAACTCGGTTAACTAGTGACGTTAGTTATTTATTTAACTTTTCGGGAAAAAGTAATTTTTTTTTACCGTTTTAACGAGTTAACGGGTTATAATAAACTCGATAACTTTACCGATTATATTAAAAAACACGATCGAACGTTACTTTTTTACTTTTTATTTTTTTAAAGTAGTTTTACTCGGTTTTGAAATAATAATAGTATAGAATATTTTAAAGTATATCGGTTAATAGTTAAAGCGAAGGTTAATAACGACGATATTTCGTAATTATAAAAAAAAAGAGTCGTTATAAATTCGAAAAAGTACGTTTAATATTTAATTTAGTTTTAAAGCTTTTCGTAAAAAAAAATAATAAATCACCGTTAAAACGTCGTTTACGAAAACGTTTTAACTAACGAAAATACGGCCGTAAAGTATTAAAGGTATTAAAAAGGGTAATATAACGTTTAAAGTTAAAAAAAAACGGCGAAAAAAAATCTCGGTTTTATTATCGAAGTATATAACGTATATTTCGTTTAAACGTTTTAATAACGGAAAGAGTAAAAGGGTAAAAAGGGCGTAACTTCAAAAGTGAGCTTATTTTTTTAACCTTTATAAATTTATATTTTTTACCGAGGCTTTATATAAAATAACCCGTTAATAACGAGTATCGGTTTAACGAAAAGTATATTATTATATCCTTCGTACTTTTTATATAACGTTATAAACGGTTAAAGATTAATCTTCAACGTATACTTTTTTTTTCGCGGCGCGAAAAGTATTAATAATAATAACGGTAGTTTCGTTTTAACTAAAGTAACGTCGTTTTTTAAAAAGTAACTTAACGAAAATATATACGTATATAATACTCGCGAACTTACCGATTAAATTATTGGTTTAACGTTTAAAGGAAGTAATATTAGTAAGTAATAACGACGTTAAAAGAAAAATATTCCGTTTTAATACTACGGCTTTTTTTTAATTAAACCGGGATTAGTAAAAGCCGTTTATTAGTATTAGTAGTATCGTTATTAATATAAAGTAAGCTTATAGCGTATAATCGAAACTTAGTTAATTAAGCTTAAAGTATATAGTTTAAAAGTATAACGAAGTTTACGTATAGTTTATTATTAATAAACGGTAGTAAAACTAGTAACTTTATAGTTATTAAGTTAATATACTCGGTA